>WUAT03221898.1:0-11464 GCA_010015005.3 Ulmus americana | reverse complement strand
TGTGAAGAAATCATTCCTGGGAACCGGTGACTGATTGTATTGTTATACGTCCATAGGTTTAAGTTATGTACCGGGGACAAAGGAATTGGAAATTGGAGCACTGCAAAAGAGTAAATACAAACTTACCTACAACATGAACTTAAGGTTTTGAAGCGAAGTTCTGACTGAAATTGTTTTGTTGATTGATACAACATGATTTCCTTAACTGTTGAATTATACTATGAAATAGATATATTTACTGAGTGTTTACAGAAAGTTATATCTTGTCATGGAATGCTCTATATGATTGCATTTGCACGGATTATTCCGAAGGAAAAAGGTTTTCACATAAAGTTTTCTATGAAAACTGTTTTAAAAGTGTAGTACCCAGCCTCACTTTATTTACAACGAGATTATCACTGTTATGGCCAACTTTCATTTGGTCGTTTATGGGTATGTACACAGAGGGGGCCCACGCACGGTTTTGAGATTCAAGAAAGAAGGAAATTTTGAAGTAATGATTTTTCATAAACTGCATGTAAGAAAAATATTGTACTTACTAAGTTATTGCTTACTATTATTTTCATGTTGTAGATGATCGAGGCAAGAAGCCTGTTACCTGAATATAGATGGACTGGGACTGAAGTTGTGTGGTGATGGTGGATAGATGGTATAGGAATCTGCCACGTAAAACTGTTTTTGAACTTCTGCACCTTTATTTTGAAAACTCTGAAAGTTTCGTAATAAGTTTTATAATGAAAATGTTATGTATAGTTTTGTTATGAAACAGGATTTTAATAACTTTAAATGCTTGTACCTCTGCTTGAGGTCTGGAGGGTTTTCAAATGCTATTATTACTATGTAATTATTTTAAAGGCTTACTTTCATGATTTTGATTATGTGGTATGTTTTAAATATAAAGTCTTAGATTAAACTTCTTTCTTTAAAAAAAAAAAAATGTTTCCAAAATTTTCACTTAAAAGCTTGAAATGCCTTGAAAAGGAGGTTATTTTTACGGGACGCTACAAATATATCGTGCTTATGTTTTGTGTTTGTGTGCTTAGTGTGTCATGCTTGAAACCTTAGCTTAGCGTGACCCTATATATTGGGTTGTGATTGCACGACACATATTTATATCATGGAATGGCGTGCTGTGCCCTTACCGTTCATAGAAGAATGTATGCCGATCCATTTTGGCCCAGCCCAAAAAGGTTACTTTCTTTTTTTGTCTATTCCAAACTGTTTTTAGGGCTTTCTTTCTTTTTCATTCCTTTTCTTTTTTCCTGGATATATATAAATGTGTGTGTGTGTGTATACATATTTGTCCTAGAAATGATAACATTTTTGCACTTTTCATTGCACTAATAAGCACTTATAAATAGTTTGGATTAGCAAAAAAAGAGAATAAACCCCTCTTTCATGCTACTCAGAGCAAAAACAATGGCTTATCAAATATCGAAGAATGAAATTGAGAATTGACCTCATATCTATTACAATAAAGTGAAAGCGAGATTTCACTCTTATCTAAATCGAGAAAGTGAAGAATGAATTGTTAAGTACTGAAATATAAAAAATGAGACATTGTTCTTCTAAATATTGTGTTATCCAATAATGGAGATCAATCGTGGTCTCTCGAGTACTCTTCATCAACTAAGCTTATAGTATTTTATGAGAGTATATGAACACGACTACGTTTCTTGCATGTGTGAATACATAATTTGTTCTAAATAGAATTGGTTGTGAGTATCATAGTTTTAGCGTGATATATATATGTACTCTTGTGGAATATTGAAGTTCTCGTGACCATGAGAAAACAATAGCATGGTTCAAAAATATATATATTTTTGGATAAACATAGGAAGGTTTATCTTGTCAAATGGAAATTATACCGTTTTATAGCTCTATAATTATAAAAGAAGAGGCATAAAAACCAATGTGCAACCTAAACCGTTGAAGCAGCTCAATGCCACATAGAGGAAATGTGATACGTAATAGTTAAGAATAGGCAAAAACGAGTTATAATTGTCCTACAAGCATTTAAATGACATACGTTAAAAATGAAACCAAAAACATTTAAAATAAAACAATGAAAATGCACTAAAACAACACATTGTAAAAGAGATTGACTCCTAACATTCAATCTACCTGCTGATCAGTTAGTCGTAAACACAAAAAATGAAACCTTCTTAGACTATTAGATTGATTGTTTAGTCAGTTGACCGACTATTAGGATTCGGTCTCTCTATAGTATCTCTCGAATAAGCAGTCATTTCTAAGAGAATGTCTGCTTTGTCGATCCATTACTAAATACACAAACTAATCGACTGCCAACAATTTGTCCAAGTAGAAACCTAACACAAATTTTTCTCTACTATGACTAGATCAATATACTTTAGGCCTGATTCTGTCACCAAAATACACAAAAAATTGCATTTTCAAACCCAAAACACACAAACACCTATACAAAAATTGCATAGAAAGTTTCATAGACTATGGATCACGGGGTTAGAAGATTTACTGATGGCAAGGACGATGTTTTCAGGCTCGATGATAAGTCATATACTTATTTATTGATTAGGTATTTATTGCTTAATATTTTAATGATTTTAGAGTGTTAGCATATTAATTTATCTTATTTTTATTTCATTTTAATATTTTAGGTGTCAAATAGCCAAAAGTTCGAAAAAGAGGAGTTCTAGAGGTTTCAAACAGGCCATATGCATGATTTTCAGGCTAAAAGTAGTGAAGATCAATTTCTAGGGTCTAGCGTTTCGGTGGACACAACTAGTGCCGCAACGCCTAGCCCTATTACGCACTTCATAGTCAAACATGAGAGCAGGGTGCCATGGTAGGACTTCTCAGTGCCTGACCCAGACATTGCTTGATACATGGATCTAAGGCCAGAGTGCCATAGTGGGCAAGGAGGGCACCGCGGCACCTATTGATTTCTAACTTTCAAATAAGATTTTATCTCTTTGTTTGAAGTTGGTTCTGAGCCAAATTTGATGAGATTTTTTCCAAAACTACTCATAGACGTCCTTAGGCTATAAATAGGACCAATTAGGGTTTATTTGGAGACTTTGGAAGCCCTTAGAAGAAAGAAACAAAAAGAGAAAAGCTAACACAAAGGAGAAGGAAATCCAAGATGCATAATTCCAATGTTTCATTTTTTGTTTTCTCTATCTTTTTACTTTGATGTTTAAGAATATTAGAATGTTATTTAAAATTATGTATTCTAGCTAATTTTGCAATTGCCAGGGCTAAGATGTAGCCGAATTTTGAAACCCTAATTTATTTTATACTAAATTAATTATTTTATTCTTTCCATGATTGATTGTTGATAATTGCTTATACTTGTGATTCATAACTCTAGCTAATTCATGAATTAATCTCCATCTTAACGGACCAATGGTGAGAAAAGGTTTAGGACCTTAGGATTATCATCAACATGAATTGAACTATCTTGTAAACGGTTGATTTTAGGATATAAACTTACATACAGATATCAGGTTGTTATTCATGCATCCATTATAAGAGTTACTAGATCTTCATACTTCTAATTGATAGTTTCATAGAGATATAGGCTATAGCAATTGTAGAAGAAGTCTCTTAGAAATAAAAGTTTTATCAAGTACTGGATTGCGTACTCGGATGTAAACATGGTTAGAAAGAGTAATTGGCATAATAATAAGTTAGGGTGGATAAGTGGGTGAAGTTGAAATCCTAGCATTTTTATCATCATTTCTTCATATTATCTTCTTTTAATGGTTTTACTTTCTTTCTTTCCTTTCCCTTTTCAAACATTTTATTCGATTTACTAAATAAAAATAAGTTTGGTCATCAATTTTAATTTTTAATTGGTCCATGTGGGTTCGACATCCGTACTTTAGTACTCTTTACTACTTGTTTCGATTCGTGCACTTGCGATTTTTATTGTGTGCGATTTCGCATCGATCAAGTTTTTGGCACCATTGTCGGGGACCATTTAATATTAATACCAGCATAACTTGTTGGTAGTTTAGTTTATTTTTTTCTTTTCAGGTTCTAGTTGGTGCGTGAGACTTCTCTTGAATTTGGATTTATTCGGAGATCGAGAAGACATTTAAGTGTATCAACTAGGCGACGAAGGATGTACAGTTCTCCTAGGTCATCTATATGGTTGATGGAGTCCATATAAATTTATACAATCTTCTATCCAAGAGATTGAATACTTGTAAAACTCAATCTTAAACATGCTAGTAGTATGGAGGACCTTATCCAAGTGGAGAATGTAAAGTTGGAGACCCATATGCTATGCTTATAGATGAACAAGCTTATTTTGGTTCGAATTTCCTATACCAGCAGAGCAGCCCGTATTTCAATAATTATTATCTAGGGTAGAGGAATGAACCAGAAGTAACTTGGAACACGAGTTATCTAGGGATGCCGACTGACGAGTATGCACCAGGATTGTTGAAGGAAGATCAAGAATTGTCATGGAACTATTCTCAACAACCTCATAATTAATATTATCACCTTAAGAGGAAAAGAAATATCTGGAGGAAATGCTGCAACAGTACATACAACGAACTGACAAACTTCATCAAGAATTATATGACATTGTACAACGTCAAGGTGCATTTATCCGAAACCTTGAGGTTCAGGTAAGGTAGATTGTTATCACGCTCTTCAATGATGTGCATGAGGGTTTTGATCCACAAGATGAGGAGATATAGCTTGAAGAACAAGATACATATCCAGAGCTTTCCGAAATCTATATTGAAGATGAGGAAGAGGTGTTACCTTCACCTATTCTTGAGGAAGAAGAACCTAGATATCAACAAAGCTCCATGACAATCCCTTATCCAATACTATAATATGAATCATCATAGAGCAAAGTGTTTCGGCATTATTAGAACAATACATCAACAACCATCCACGACAAGAGACTTCTGCAATTAAGACCACCTTGTTTTACACCGCAAGTATGCTTGGAAGTTGATACAAAAGATAGAAACATACCTAAAAAGGTGGAAATATAGCATCCTAGTAAACCCCTTGACATATTTAGGGAGGAAACAACAATTATCTCGGCTAGTGAGTATATCAAAGATTCTATCGATAGTTCAAGGGTAATACTATTTAATCATCAAGGGAGGTGAAGGAAGTTACAGGATCCAATGCTCAATTCACCTAATGAGAGGAGGCTTATCTTGAAGCCACCTTAACGGACATATGAAGAAGTCTAACTAACGATTTTAATTTTAACGCTTTTTAAGAGGCAATTCGAACGTAATTCATTTTTGTTTTTTTTCATATTTATTTTTGAACAATTTGCATTTTTATTTTGATATTTATTTTTTGAGTTTTGATTTTTAGGTTTTATTTATGTTTGTATTTTTTTAATTAATTATTTGATTTTAGTTAGATTTTCGTTTTAGTTTATTTTGATTTAGGTGTCATTGATTTTTTATTTTTGTTTCTTGGTTTTTAACATAGGTTTTAATAATAAATTTTAGTTAGATTTTAAGTTATTTTAATTTAATTTAATTTTTAGAATTTTTTTATTTTTATTTTTACTAATGTTTTTGTTTAGAATGTGCATGAATTAACAGGTTCCAGTAGCCAACGCCACAGAAGGCACAAATAGCGCCTGCCCTTGCATGCCTCCGTACAAGAACCCGAGGCTAGAGTGTCATGGCAGGATGTCTCAGAGCCACAGCGCTCCAGCCAAAATGCGAGTATAACTCAAATTTAGGGCCCAGAGCCGCAACAGCCTGTGCCAGTGTCGCAAATGCTACCGATTTCTGTCTCTTAAAATGCAATTTCTAGCCTCATTTGACGTAACTTTCATCCCAAACTCAATATTTCTCTCAATTAAAAATTTGTTTCTTCCTAAAATTGATTCCTTTGCATTTCATCACAAAACCCATTTTGTTTTCAAGATTACAGATACACAAATTTCAACACTTCAAGTTTCATCCTCAATTTGGGGATTTCGAGAGGGTAAGGTTTCAAAGGCTTCTCAACAAGTATTCAATTTACTTTTGTGTGTGTGTGTGTGTGTATTTTGTTAGTAGCTTTTACCATTTTGTTAGTGATTGTTGAAGAATTTGGAGAGTTTGGTTGGATTGCTTGATTTTGAAGTGTGGTTTGTGAAAAATAGGGTTTATATTTTGGGGATTATTTTGGAATTGCATTTTAGTGGTTTGGAAAAATGGGATCATGATCATCTAAGAAGAGAAAAGGTAAGTGAGTATAAAAGTATGAGACTACAAGGTTTGTTAGTGAGGAGGCTCAAAAGAGGTAAGAGGAATGCGAGTCTGGAAAGGGGGTTGTGCACTATAGTTGTTTGGTGGAGAGGCATTGTCGATAATATAGGAAGTGGGAAATATTTTATGCCTAACCACTTGCTGGCAATATCTTGGTAGTAAGAGAGTTCTACACCAATGCATATAAGCATGTTAATAAAAGGGCATTTGTGCAAGGTAGGAAGGTGCCAATTGATAGAAATACTATAAATAGGTTTGTTAACTTACCAGAAATAGATAAGTGTGTATATTCTCAATTCTTGCACGAGGAGGTGGACTATGGTGAGGTTATTAGGACTCTCACTATTGAGGATACTACATGGAAGGTTTCGAATGGGAAACCGATTACTTTTCAAGTAGTGGGTTGTCAAAGGAGCTCAAGGCGTTGAACCACTTTGTTGGGGTAAGGATTTTCTAGGTAGGCACTTTAGTGACATCGCCAAGGGTCAGGTTTTTCTTCTCTATGCTATTGTCAAAGTTATGTCTACTGATGTGGGGAAAATCCTTTCACATACAATCACATGTATATTGTCTCCAGGATGTGGTAGTGAGCATGTTTTTGCCTTTATTTGTGACCGCCCTTTGTGCAGCCAATATAATGGGGTTCAACATGACTAGATGAGGAGTCGCGTGCTCTTATGGCAGCAATCATAATTAACATGGTGAAGGGTTTGAAAGGTTCGGATATTCTTGGGCATGTTCTGTTGGAATATGTATCAAATTAACAAAAACAAAACAATACAAAACTAGAACTCTTGCTGCTTATTCTCAGAAAACCAACTCTTATAGCTCTCTTTTTCTCACTTTGAAGCTTGATGCTTCTTTCTATTTCACTCACTTGATTATTGCAAAGGCTATATGGATAGCTATTTATACAAGTAAGTGATGAATACAAGCCATACACCTATACCTACTTGCTCACCAAGTTTATTTGCTCACCACTCTTACTTGCTCACCAAGCTGATTTCAGAAGCTTCTAGACATCCAAGAAAGTGGGCCGGGTCGGACTTTGTATGGATCAAGTTTATGATCCAACATGTTCTACTTGTTGATGTAGTCATCTTCAAGGTCTTATTCTATTCTGGAAAGGTTAGATAGGATTGTGGAGCAAATGAAACATCAAATGGAACAATTGAAGTATCAAATTGGTTAGTTGCAGTAGTTAGCGGACTTCATCATGCTAGCAAAAATTTGGTCAAGGGTATGATGAGGATGATGGCCATCAAACTTGGAGTTGATGTTCAAGACTTTTCGAACAATGCCACCTTTCCCTAGCCACTCGCTTTTTGAGAAGCAACCACCGGCAACCGAGGTTGATGGGGATGAAGATCTAGAATGAATTTATTTTCTTTTTATCTTTTTATTATCTATTTTTCATGAAATTGTTTATTCTTTATGACTTATGACTTATTTTTTCTGTTTTTAATATTTATGGATATGTTTAATTATTAGATAATGGATTGTGATGTAGCACATGGTTTTGTTCTTTGTCTTACTTTTCTTTTAGGATGGAAGTTGAGTGAGGAGATGATTATACAGATGCGTTGCAATTTCTACGTCTGAAGAGGGAGTTTTTCTTTTTCCTTAATTTTTATTTTTGAACATTGAGGACAATCTAGATTTTATGTTTGGAGTAAGGGAATAAAATTCGTAGCTAATTTTTAATTCAAATTTTGATAATTATTTTTGTTTTTCGGGTTAATTTATATAGTTGATGATAATTACTAGATTATTATGATGCATAATTATTAAGATGAGATTGTATGTTACTTTGGTATGAGGATAGTTTTCAATATTTATTTGTTTGAATTTGAGATTCAATGTTAATCTAGTATTGCGAATTTGAGAATTTTTTATACTTAGAAACATTTTACTTGGATAATTATGGATGATTTTTAATCCTGACGAATTTTAGAACTTATTTGATTATCAGTTGAAGCGAAATCCTAGATTTGCATATTGTTTAGGAGATGATTTAATTAAGTAATCTTTTGATTGTTTGAGCATTTCTTGCCTTAACCTTATTTATTTTTATCCAATAGTTACCTCTTTGAGCCTTTATATAAAGATTGCATTATTTTCTTTCTTTTAAAACTATTATCCTACCCATTACTAGCCTAAACACTTATCTTTACCTTTAATGAGAACTTGAATACACAAGTCTTGCTTAAAGAGCAAAATTTAATGAGTAAAGGAGGAAAAGTGAGTTTTTACCTGATATATAATGAAAGATAAGTTTGGAGTGTTACATATGTTAGTATTGGGGAGGGAGGAGAATTATAAGTGTTATACAAAAGAGTGGTACTTAATGTGGCAAAAAAAAAATAATAATAATAATAATTAAGGAGTTGACTTGAAAAGTGTATATTTGTGAAAAAAATATTTTTGAGAGATGAGAAGTTCAAAAGATTAATGAAGTGTTGTTATTGTTAAAAGCTTTTATGTTACTTAACGTGTTCAATTTTGAGTAGTTCTTATTATTTTGAATTCCTATCCATTTTTCTTGAGCCAAAATCTCAACATAACACTACAAGCTTATGAAAAAACCTTTTGGTCCGAGGTAACTACTAATTCTACACTAGTAGAGAGTGATATGAAAAGTGAACTTAAAAAATTTGAATTACTCATTATTTTTTAGAGATCAATTTTGTCTATGCTTATTTTTATAAAATTATCCAGGTAGTGAGATTGATTATTTAACAAGTTCTATACTTTGATTGTTTGGAGAGTTAATGATTTGGATTGATGAATATGTTGAGCAATTCTTTCAACCTTCTTAATATTTGATTGATTTTTGATTGTGTGTTGTGTGTAATGTTTGAGGCAACGGTATGGATTAACCTTGGAAAATAATATTAATCTTTAAAATCATTGGTTTGTTTTAATTTTAGGTTTATTATTAGTTTTTGTTATTTTAGTTTAGTTTTTGGATGCTGTTTTTATTTTATTTTTACTTTTGCTCGACGACTAACAAAATCTTAAATTTAGGGGTATTTGATAACTCGTATATTTACAAATTCATTAGGTATTTTTTGTAAGGCCCCGGAAAATTAGCGTTACTAATTTTCTTTTACTATAATTAATTAATAATTAATCTACAGTAATTAGAGGAAAGTATCTACAGATTTTATAATGTCGAAACTTAAGTTAACAAAATTCAAAATTTAATTATTATTACTGAATATGTTTTCGGTAATAATAATAATAATACGAAATTATAAAATAAGAAAATTGATGGATATGGTAATTAAAAGTCGTGCGTAATTTATAAGTATGAAATCATTAAAAATTTAAAAGTTGATATTATTACCAAAAGTTCTTTTTGGAGAAAATAATGTCAAAATTGATGTAGTAATAAATTAAATACGAATTATTGGATATTAATTTAATTAAAGAGTTTCTTTTTTTGAGATAAATTATAAATTGCCAATTAGGAATTTTGGCAATCCTAAAGGGGTGTTTTACGCTACAAATTTCGTATTTCGAAATGGTAAAATTCGAAATATGGGATTATTGGAGCTTAATTTCAAATACAATTTAAAATAAATAAATAATAATATTAGTGGGAAATTTTAATTATTATTATTAAAATAGATGAAAAGTTAAAATGGGCCTAAAAGCCCATTAGTTGGCTTAAATTTTGATTGGGCTTTCAAGCCCAATTAGAGGGCAAAAATTTAAATGGGCCGGCCTGAATTTTTTTAAAGAATAGGTGTATATTATGGCTTTGGTTTATTAAGTGTTCAGCAACGTTTTTTTTTTAAAAAAAAAAGAAACAAAGCTATGACATTATAGCTTGAGTAACCGAGAGAATTGTAGGGGAAGTCTTCGACCATTTCCATCACTGGCATTAAATGCTCACAGAGATCACGTGTGAGTGTTGGAAATAAGAGTTTGGTGTGTGGGATAATATTGATGTGTGTAGAACGTTAAAACAGAGAAAGCAAAGAAGGAGGAACCGAGAGGAGGAGAGGAGGAAGATCGCGATTTCGGACCGTTTCGAGCCGGATTCGAAGCATTTTTTCGCATGATCGAAGTTCCTTGGAGTTCCTAGGTAAGTTATACAAACTTTACATCGATTTTCAAGCATTAGAAATCGATTTAGAAACTGAAAATGGTATATGGTTTAGAGAGAGAAAGTTAGAGAGTGGAAATTTGAGTTTTTGTTCCGGGATGATTTAGTGTTTGAAAAAAATATGGTTGCGATCGTGGTAAGGAGAGGAATCCAACGAAAGTCTCGGAAGGCGGTTTGGTGGCCGGAGTTGGACGGAAATGGCCAAAAACCGCCGTGTGTGTGTGTTTGGTTGTGTACCGTACCGTCGCGGGAGGAGGGCCAGCGGCCAGCTGGGCGGCCGGGGGCATTCGCTGTCGGACCACCGGTGCCGGGAGGATCGGACTGGGCGGTCCGGTGACCCCCAGTGGCCGGCGTTGTGTGCGGCGGCGGCCTCCTTGTGCAGCAGAGAGAAGACGTAGGGGAGGGGGGATGTACGGCCTCCCCCCCTTCTCTGCATGTAAAAATAAAATAAAAAATTTGAGAACGGGCCACTGGCCCGATTGGGTTTTGTTTTTTTTTTATTTAGTGAAATGGAATGGGGCCTTAAGGCCCCAAACCGTTTCTTTTAAAAAAAAAAAAGAATAAAAATTAATAATGATAATAATAATTATGTTATATATAAATAGATAAAATAATAGTGATATAAGTAAATAAATGTATATAGTTAAATATTTAATGTTGGTTTAAATAGGAAATTTAAATTAATTAGTAAGTAAAATTTTAATGTAAGTTGTAATTTACTTAATGAATTTATGTAAAGTTAATTAAATAATTTTTTTTAGTAAAGATAAATAGGAATTAATGGTATTAAGTAAAATAATGAGTAAATAGAAAATTAGAAATTGGGTTGAGTTTTGGAAAATTACGACGATTTAACCCAATAGGAAATTAAGTGGAAATTCGATATATCGAATTAGACGAATTAAAGGGAAATAGGTCGATTTATCGCGTTCGAGTTAAAACGCGCGAAAAATTCGATAATTCCGATTTAATTAGGAATTCGCTAATTTAATTTTAAATTAAATTAGTGATAATAAAATTTAAATTATGTTTTACGAAATTAACGAAAAATTATAATTTGCGACGAAATATTCTAATTGACGAATATTTTGTTCAGGTCAGTAATTTCTCCACGAACGTG
>WUAT03221787.1:0-11466 GCA_010015005.3 Ulmus americana | reverse complement strand
AGGGACAAAATTGGACATACCACCCAAAAAAATCAAAAAAGCAAAAAAAAAAGAAACACAAAGTTAAAAAAAAAAAAAAAAAAAAAAACTCAAAATTACCACCATTGTTGATGAGAGTGTCACAGGTTCTCGGTTTTGCTGATATAGGTTCATTGTTTCGCAAGTCTGTGTTTCAGTGGTTTGGCAATGGGCGAGGATTGAGGGTGTGTCAGCGATAGGCAGCGAAGACGTAGAGAAACTCGTTGGTGTTAGGAGTTCATACATTTTTTGATTTGGGTCTAGCTCGTTTTGATGATGCTTTTGACGAAAGTGAAGGCCAAAAAAGGTAGAGATAGAGGTTGTAGAAGGTGAGGGTGGCGGATTTGGAGTTGGATTCTAGTGAGGGTGGGGGGGTGTTTGGGGTGCGGGTCGATGCTCCATTACAACTAAAATTAAGATTTTTTTGAGCATTTTATTTGTTTAGTTTTTATTAGTAATTTTTATTTTATAAAAATATTTTTTATTTAAAATTAAAAGGTAAATTTGGAATTTTTGTTATAAAAAAATTAGTCATCTCAAAGTATGTAATTTGTACAATAGAGATGATAGGTTTTGATATTTCTAAAAATTCAAGATCCTTTATGTTATTTTGTTAGACTAGAAGTACAAAAATTTAATTTTTCCAAAATCTTCTTAATTTCAATTATGAATTTATGATATAGCCTATAAGATGGTCAAATTCCAAAAAAGTTTGTGAATTTTAGGAAATTTGATTCGAATTGAAGTTTATTTTGTTTATTGCCAGTATATAATAGATTTTATTTTATTTTTAAAAAAATAGTACAATTGGAATTTGGAAACACCATAAGTGGCCTTTACCAAATA
Organism: Ulmus americana; assembly: GCA_010015005.3. Lineage (NCBI taxonomy): Eukaryota > Viridiplantae > Streptophyta > Magnoliopsida > Rosales > Ulmaceae > Ulmus > Ulmus americana. The sequence goes on along the minus strand of WUAT03221787.1, from coordinate 10,602 downwards.
ATAATTTTATACCATTTACTGTGTGTAATGACCCTATTCAGGTATTCGGACAGCGGGATAGTCAGATACCCTGTTCGGAATATTTTACCCGAATAGGACGACAGAAGTGTCAAGTTGCATTAAATGATGCTTAGTAAGCCTCCTTCCAGACGCAAGCCCAAACTGACATCCACCCTATCTTCTTAATTAAGCAGGCTGCTCATGATTAACCCTGAAAAGGAACTGACTCTAGTAATCCCCATACCTGACAGGGGAAGTGACAAATAATGTATTAAAATGCTATCCACCTTTGCCTATAATTAGGGGAAACATTAAAAGCTCAAAAACACTCTCTTTACTTCTCGTAACCACTCTCTCTCTCTCTAAACTCTCTACCTTATCTCTATAATATTGTAACTGTTCTTATTCATAAATCAATACAAAAGTGTGATTGTTTCCTTCTTGATTACTATTTATCCATATCTAGAATTTAGCTATTGTTTTAGTGTTTAAACTTGAGATTCCATATTGTTAACTGGGTTACCAAATTTGGTTATAACAATTGGCGCTAGAAGGAGGGCATCTGAAAGTGATTCAGCTGCCCCCATCACTCTTTGTTTCCAAATACACTCTTATGGCTTCATCTGAATTTGATTCTAATGGAGGAGACAATTCACGCTACACTAGTGGGAACAAAAGGCCAGCAGATCTGCTTGTTAGCCTAGCATATGGAGTTCTATTTCGTCTATCTCGAGCATGCAATGCCATGGACATACTTCCTCCCAGGTTATTAACCATCCCAAACAGCATGAAGGCGGGAATGATGATCGTGTGTCTGGTTTGGATTTAAACTTGGCTTTAAAAATGCATACCCTAGCTTAGAGGACCCACATAACTCGAAGGGGGTCTAGGCAACAAAGCAAACAACAAATCATTGATCAAGATGCATTGCAGAACCAGGTGGTGGTGTTTGAAAGTTACTTGCAAAGTTTATTGGCTCAGATTATGTCATTGGGAGAGGTCCTACCTACGTGTGTCCTCGAACAACATCCTAGAATAGGGCCAAATTTGAACACAGCACCTGTGCAGACTCCGGGGCATTCAGCGTCTAGATCCTCATGACCCCGAATGGACCTTTCCCAGAGAGGGCCTGTTGAACCACAGAACTTGTTTAGTCAGAATGAGACTTGCTTGGCGATCGAGCAGGAAATACTGCCCTTGCCAAGGGGCCGATGCTAGTGCATGATCAACTAACACCAACCCAAATAATCCCAGATCTCCGAATGGATCTTAATAGAAAAAGAAACCTCAAAAATGAAAAAGCTATATCCAGAACACAGATGGAGGTTCTCAACCAAGGAAACCAGAACTGACTGAAGCTACCAGTCCAAACAAACCCTTTACCAAATAATCAATAGATGCACTATTAACCACCAGTTCAGATAGAAGTACATGTGGAGTCGAGTATATTCTTGGCTCAAGATTCAACATCATACATTGATAGGAAGTTGGCCGAGTTTTGCCAGCAATTCACTGGGTTTATGCCCGGGAATGTGGCGGAAAACCAGTTGATTTTAAGTCCAATTGTTAATCAATATCAAATTTCATCGGGTGTAACACTCTCGAAGCTGTCAGGAAAGTACTTTGGAACTACAAACCCTTCCGAACACTTGGACAACTACGCTGTCCATATGGCTTTAAGTTCCCAATAAACTATTTTGAAGGATTAAGTCCCCAAGAAGCTGTCCGATTCAGATAACATATTCTGGCATCTAGACAGCAGGAACCCGAATACCCTATTAGGGATATTTTACCTAGATAGGATTGTAGAAGTGTCAAGTCGCATTAAATGAAACTCAATAAGCCTCATTCTAGACGCAAGCCCAGACTAATAGCCGCCTTATCTTTTAGATTAAGCATGCAACTTATGATTAACTTTGAAGGAGCTGACCCTACCTTTGCTTTTAAATAGGGGAAGCATTAAAAGCTCAAAAACACTCTCTGTCTCTCAACCACTCTTTCTCTCTAAACTATCCACATTATCTCTAGAATATTATAACTATTCTTATTCAAAAATTAATATAAAAGTATGATTGTTTCCTTCTTGATTATTATTTATCCATTTCCAAAATTTAACTATTATTTTAGTGCTTAAACTTGAGATTTCATATTATTAACCGAGTTATCAAATCTGGTCATAACACCGTGGATAAAAATTGATGATTGAGGTTTAACATTTGTTAGGATAATCATTTTTGTAGGTTTTGAGCTATGTATGATGGGCCCTTATAACCACTTAATTATTCTTAAAATTCTTCCATCCCATTGCGATTTCTTTATAAATATGTCATTAAGCACTTACCTCTTTAAGAAAAATTATCAATAATTATCGAAAAGTAGTTAAATTGTCAGGCCAGTTTGATAAATAATAAAAAAATTATCAATAATTATCGAATAGTTTGATAAATCTTTATTTTTATAGAAAATTTTAATAAAAGATACCACTTTTAAAATTTAAATATTTTTTACATAATTAATCAAATATATATTCAATTTCTAAAAAATTCAAATATAACTTGTAGATTACTTTCCAACACATTTTATTAAAAGATAATTTATGATATAAGATTTGCATCACAAAGTTTTAAAATTTTGTTATCAAAATATCACATTTATAGGAAAATAACTGAAAATTTTTAAATTTTGTGAAAAATGGTGCAACAGTTCAAATATTTACCATACATATTAGGTTAGGTGGGCCCCTCCACACCTGATTGGGGCCACCTAAAAATTGAGGGCTTCAGCGTTTCAAAGCTGACTTAAATCACCTACTGACAAAGTAAGAAAACAGTGGGCCTGTTTTCAATAGAGTAAAAGTGGATCCAGTTCATGACTCGAACACGTGTCGACGCGTTGTATGACTAACCTGTTCGACTATCTTACGCTAGAGTACACCGCCAAGCACGTGAACGTTTCCCAAGTAGTAACAAGAATAACAACACGATATTCCTGTCGCCTTCTCCTATAGTGACGCCTGTATTCTCACTTGTCACTGATTACGAAATTACCATTTTGGGTTAACCTCGCATTATATAACCCTAATTAACCCTCGTGGGCCTCTCACCAAAACAAATAAAACCCTACTACGGCAAAACCAACATCAAACAACAAAACAAGAATTAGCATGATTGGTCCCTGAAATATTTATATATATAATTTGGTGAATGAACTAATTTTGTACGTGTAGTATTATAGTGTATGAACAAATTTTTGACTCAAATACTTGATAAAATTTAATTTTGTCAGTGTTTTAATTAACGTGATTTTAAGTCTTTTATTCAATTAATCTTTAAAATTTATAAATCTACCAAGTAACTTTCTAATCCTTACGTAACGAATAAATCAACATTAGTATTCGAGACTATCTCAAAAAAAAAAAAGTTTTTTTTAGTACAAATATTTTATGTTTACAACTTTTATATGTTGCCTCCAAGGTCTAAAATTGGTGCGAATATCCTATGAATTTGTATTTTTTTTAACAATTTTGATTAAAACACTCCCCCTGAACTTGCAAAAAGTTGCCAAAATTGTTCAAAAAAAATGCAAGTTCAGGTGGTATTTGCGGCAATTTCTGACTTTAGAGGCAATATGCAAAAGTGAGCAAACATTGGGGGCTATTTGCACTAAAAAGTCAAAAAAAAAATTGAACTATAATAATATGAACTTTAAAGGGCTAAAATAGCAAAATACTACCAATTGAATAATTACGAATTTTGCACTAAAAACAAATTAGTGAATGACCAAATAGCTAAATAAAAATAAAAAATAAAAAAACACGGTCATGATCAAAACTCATATGTGGGACCCAGAAACGTGGCGAAAATCGCATGATTCCACAGAAGAAGTGAGGACCAGAAGCAAAATCGACACGTGTACTCATCTTACGAAACACCGATCGAACCTCGATACCGTCCGATTCAAAAGCCTAAGGACAAATTCGTAATTCAACAGTCTGCAAGTTCTATATAATATGGTGGTTCAACGATGGCCAGGAGAAAGAAAAGCCAAATTTATTTTGCAGAAGAAAAAGATAAAGAGAGAGAGAGAGAGCTTCTGATAGAGCAAAAATCTTTTTTAGGGTTTTCTCTTCCGGCGAAGAGACCCAGTTGGGAATGCAGAGAGATGAGCGGACCTTCGTTGAGCAATCCTGAGGCTTGTGGGCGTGCCCAACGCTGCGTCGGCGGCAGGAATTGCCACCGGAAACACGTTGAAGACGGGTGATCGATCGATCCGTTTTTCGATTTTCTCTTGGTTTGATTTGAACCAAATCGAACTGAATCTTCAAATTTCTGTGTAAATATAGAAAATTTTCAATTTTAGTGTTGAAGTTAGACGACAATGGCGGAAAAAAACAGGGACGGGAACTCGACTTTGCTTCATGGCAAGTACGAGCTTGGTCGGCTTCTGGGTCATGGAACCTTCGCGAAGGTCTACCATGCCCGGAATCTGAAGTCTGGAAAGAGCGTCGCCATGAAGGTGGTGGGCAAGGAGAAGGTGATCAAGGTGGGCATGATGGAGCAGGTGAAGCGAGAAATTTCTGTGATGAAAATGGTGGAGCATCCCAATATTGTTGAGCTTCACGAGGTTATGGCGAGCAAATCGAAGATTTACTTCGCGATGGAGCTCGTTCGAGGCGGCGAGCTCTTCGCGAAGATTGCGAGGGGAAGGTTGAAGGAGGAGTTGGCCAGGGTCTATTTCCAGCAGTTGATCTCGGCGATAGATTTCTGCCATAGCCGGGGAGTTTATCACCGGGATCTGAAGCCGGAAAATCTCCTCCTCGACGAAGAGGGGAATTTGAAGGTGACGGATTTTGGACTCTCCGCGTTTTCGGAGCATTTGAAGCAAGATGGATTGTTGCACACAACTTGTGGAACTCCGGCGTATGTTGCGCCGGAGGTGATCGGAAAAAAGGGTTACGACGGCGCCAAGGCCGATCTGTGGTCTTGTGGTGTTATTCTCTATGTTCTTCTTGCTGGGTTTCTTCCCTTTCAGGATGATAATTTGGTGGCCATGTATAGAAAGATCTACAGGGGAGATTTCAAATGCCCGCCGTGGTTTTCCCCTGAAGCTCGCCGGCTAATCACCAAGCTTCTCGACCCAAATCCGAGCACCAGAATCACCATCTCCAAGGTTATGGATTCCTCCTGGTTCAAGAAATCAATACCCAAATCGGTTATAACAAAGGAAATGGAGGAACAAGAGCTGGAAATGGACGAGAATTGCCTGAAGTCGAAGCAATCGGAGACCCTCAACGCTTTCCATATAATCTCCCTATCGGAGGGGTTTGATTTGTCGCCGTTGTTCGAGGAGAAGAAGAGGGAGGAGAAGGAGGAGCTGAGATTCGCGACGACGAGGTCGGCGAGCAGCGTGATTTCCAAATTGGAGGAGGTGGCCAAGGCTGTGAAGTTCAATGTGAAGAAGAGTGATTCCAGAGTGAGATTACAGGGACAAGAGATTGGCCGGAAAGGGAAATTAGCCATCGCCGCGGAGATTTTCGCCGTCACGCCGACGTTTCTTGTGGTGGAAGTTAAGAAGGATCACGGTGATACCTTGGAGTACAATCAATTCTGCAGCAAGCAGCTCCGGCCGGCGCTTAAAGACATCGTTTGGATGAATCCGCCGGAGAATCCAACCATTGCTTGATTGCCCAGATGAGCTTTCGATCCCGATCAATTGTTTGTGACGAATTTCAACATTGTTATATTATGGTTTGTTTCGGAATTTAGAGGATGAATTTGAAAAACAAAATGAACAATTAGCTTCTCCATTTAATTTGTCTCTTTGTGTGCTTGTGAGTTGAATCTGAATCATATCATGTCTAGAGTGTGTGTGTGATAATAATTCTATGAATCAACATACAAGTTTGATTGTTGATTCATAAATTTGGTGGAAATATTGATGTGTTCTTGTGTGAATATATGCAAGTTGTTTTGGTTTGCTTCACATGGGTGTGTTACTTTCAGCTTTGTTTTTGTGTAATTATTATATATACCATTACCAATCAAGTAAAGTTAAATATAAGGGAGTTTTAATAATTTTAAATTTTGTAATCTCCTTATCAAAGATGGAAGGTCAATTATTTTTCTGTCTCCTTTGCAAGTTGGAAACAAAGTGGGCTCTGGGGTCTTGGACTTGGAGGATGTTTTTTCTTCTTTTTCGTCTTTAGAAAAAGCGTAGTGATTCTACCCTAAATTACCTTTCAAATGTTACCGTCATCAGCACATCTTTGAATTTGGATAATTCTGATTGAAAGTTGCTTTTTTTTTAGATGAACTAGGCTAATAATCAAAGGACTATTAGATAAGATCCAATAGATGTATTTGGAATTTAGATATTTATTTCAAAATTTAAAAATTTAAATATGAGGCTTAGGCTTAAATAATAGGAAAAGTAAAGAGATTTTAGATTTTCAGTTTTCTTTTTTCTTTTTAAAATTAAATAGATATACTCATATAATTAAATATTGATTTATATTTAAATGGTAAATTATAAATTTATATTGATTTATATTTAAATGGTAAAACAAAAATTTATAATTAAATATTTTTATATTATATAAATATGTATTTTAAAATTTTTATTATAATTTATGCGCATAATTTTAATTAAAAAAAATATTAAGAATTCATTTTCATTTTAGTTAGCATATTTAAAATAACAAACATGTACTAAAAAAATCATAATTATTTGTCATATATCTTTACTTTTGCATAAACAAATTTAAAGTATTTTACAGTATTTAACTAGCATTCACGTGAATACTTATTTGTGAAATTCTGCGTTTGTATGAATGGATCTGTGAAATGTCACTTTCATGTAATTAATCGGTCTATTCTCTATTTGATTCGTTTCTTGTCACAAGTAGTACATGTGAGTTTGTTTATTGCTCAGAGGCTAGTTGATGAATGTTTGATAATTAAAAGTGCTCAGAGACTAGTTGATGAATTTTTTCAGAGGTTTTTTCTTTTTTTGAAAGGAATGTTTTCTGGGGTTGATAATTAAAAGTTCACGTGGTGTTTTTTTCCTTCGTGATTAGGAGGTGGTTACGACGCTTAGGTATAAACCGATTTAATTCAATTTATTTTTAGGGCATATAATTTAATTCAATGTTATTGAATTTTTAATTTTATTTTGGTTCAATTCTATCTAATTAAGTATTTTTAAATTTAAATTCAATTCAATTTAATTTGATTAATATATATAAAAAATATAAGTATTTTTTACATAATTTAATATACAAAATTTATATTACTATAAAATAAGCTATATATAATAAAATATTAGATAAAAAATTTACACTATAATAATACATTACTCGATAATTAATTGTAAAGTTTGCAAAAAAAAAAAATTCATCAATTTATTCATTTTGTTTATTTTGATTTCAATAATGATTTTGAAATATTGAAGAAAATATATTTTTTCTCATAATTATAAATTATTCTCTAAGTTTTATATAAAACAAATATATTATTGTTATTTAGATACATTTTACTAGTAAATTTGGTATAAATATGTGATATAAATTTATTTATTTTTAATTAATATATAGGGATTGAATTTGATTGGATTTTAGTGTATAAAATCCAAGTTCAATCAAATCTAATTCAATTGGATTAGATTGGATCGGATCGTTTGAATATTTTGTATAGCCCTAACACGAGAGTTTTGAAGATAAAAGCCAATTTTATTTATAGAACGAGGAGTGGCACCTCGATTTAAGGGTGAACATGATTCAGTTTGAAAGGAGTTTTCGGTGGTTCGAATAATTTTTAGTTCAGCTTGTTTTAAATTGTGATATTGTAGTTTGAACTGCATTTTGAGATTTAAGGTTTTAGCGATTGGAAATTGACAATTTCGATGGTTTAGAAAATAGTTAAGGCTGTGTAAACTATTTTTGGACTATATTTTTATTTTTTTTCGGTTAGATTTGAACTAATTTAGCAGTTTGGCGATTTAAATGTTTACTCCTAAGGATTAAAATATCGCAATTAACGGAAATATCGCAAGTATGAATTGATGAAAATATCAATATCAATATCGATATCGCACCCCTTACAAAATAGATATTTCGCTGGATATATTATGATATATCGGGATATTTCAAATCTCAGAACTTCTAGAAAAATCAATCCGAAAGCTGCTACAAATTGATAATCTCTCCTATATACCAACAATCCTCCCAAACTTCCAATGCCTTCAACTCTAGACACCCCATTTCAAACTCTAAACGACACTTAACCTCCTAAAAGACAACTTTTATATTCAAACAAACAACTACCATAAATCCCAGGACTTGTCAAGCTTTGAAAGCATGAAGAAGGGTTAAATTTGTGGTGTGAATTGAAGAGATGACCAATTATTGTTCTTTTTATTTATTTATTTATTTCTTAGCCCGTAAGCTCTTAGCCTTTCTATTTTATCCTCCTGTTATCCTATTGAGATTTCCTTTGTTGGTTTGTGGATTATTGTCCTTTTGTTCTGTTTTTTTTGTTGTGATGTTTGTGGACCTTTTTCATGAAGAAAAAAAAAAGGCTCTGTTATCGTTTGAAGACGTCAGTGTTGTTTGGGGTGTGGGAAAATGCAGTACTCTTTTTCTGAGTCACCAAACAGTAAGCTTCTTGCAGCCATTGCTTTTATGCCTGGCTGGTTTTGGGCACCTAGGAATGTTAAAACATCATTAAGGAGTTGCAAGTTGTGGGTGGAGTCTTTTTGTTGGTTAATAATTCCGTTTGGTATGCTAGATAGAATTTTGGTAATTATGAAAAGAATAATTTTAAAAAATTATTTAAATTTTTTTAATTTTATGTAAAAGATAGTGGGGTCTATAAGGTTTAATAATAAAATAATATTTTATGTAAAATGTGATGAGATTTATATGTGTAAGATAATAGAATATGATATAATAAAATAAAAAGTGATGGGGTCACAAGATAGAATATGATATAATAATATAAAAGTGGTGTTGTCACAATATAGAGTATGATATGATAATGGTTAAAATATGATTAAAATATAAAAAAATAATAAGTTTTTTGTAATTTTTTGGTGAATATGATAATATATGATTTTTTTAAATAGGGACTCAAAATAATTTATTTTATTTTATTTATGTAGTGGAATAAATCCAGAAAATATTTTTAAAAGACTTATTCTTTCAAATACCTCTTTAAAATTTATGAAACTTTGCATGTTATAATTTAAAGTTTAAAATTGATCCAAATATTTATTGAAATTGTTATTTATTAGTATTTATAAAGTTTGTGAAAATTTGTTTAAAATACCAACAAACAATTTTAAAAAGTATTCGAGTAAATTTTTACTTTGAGCGACAATACATAGATCGGCGTAAACTTTAATAGTCATTTGAGTGTAAAAAAAAAAAGAAAAAAGAAAGTCTTTTGAAAGGCAGCTTTAATGCTTATTACATAGTAACTTGTTCAAACATTAATTTCAATTGCAATATTACAGCTTTAAAGACTATAATTTGAAAGTTGTTTTAGGTTTAAAATTCTTTCTAAAACATTTGATATCAGATTGGATGAACATTATATCAGTATGTAGTTGATATTCTCCGTCCAAATTAAAATTTGAAATAATAGTTAGGATAAAAATAAAAATAAAAATTAAGATTGCAGTGTTTGAACTAGGAGGTTTTTGTGCACGAACAAATCAACAGATAAATTCGATTTTTCCGTGGATAAAATATTTTCTTTGCGATATTTGTACTTTCATATGTTATATTCATACTCATGTTTGCATCGATATCCCTTAATATAAATTATTTTTATTTTTCAAAAGAAAATTATGTTACAATTTTCGCCCTCTAATTTGGTTTAACAAAAAAAGATGAAGAAGAGTGAATCCAAACAGATACTTAGGATATAGTATAAAGTAATGAGGTGACTTTCTCAAAGTAGCCGAAAAGTGAAAATATCTTTCTAGTAATTTAATCATGTTCGGGTTTGTCTTCCAATTACAAAGTGAAAAGTTACCAACTGTTGACAGGAAGTTGATGAGCTCACAATATGCATAATTGGTGACCTTTTCCTCCAACTGCCAATTAAATTGTGCAAAGTGATATATATCCCCCCAATCATACATATGTAGGCAACTAATTTCTTAAGCACAAATTTGATAATAAGAGCATATGTTCTTTGTGTCAATGCTATATTTTAACAAAAATCTTCGTTGTAATGTTAAAAACTTAGCGTATGTGAAATTTAAGACAACAATAAATATTACTTTTTAAATTATAAAAAGATTGATGACTATTTAGTACTATATATTTTATATTATTGAGAAAAGGTATATTTATATTTGAGAAATAATATTGAGAAAATTTTAACATCGTTTTTAGGACAGTTTGGTACATTACAGCAAGTAACATGTACAAATATACTCTTGCTATATTATTTAATTTTATATAAAACATTTAAACATTTAAATTAGCTAAATAAAAAAAATTCTTTAAAAAGCTTCTTCAAAGCTTTTGTTATTTGTTTGTTTTTTCTTTTTATTAAATAATTTTATTATTTTAAATATTAATGAATTTGTTTATTA
>WUAT03221786.1:0-18582 GCA_010015005.3 Ulmus americana | reverse complement strand
TAAAAATGTACAATATTTTCTAATCAATTGTAAAAATCATCAAAACAAGTAGGTGAATGAATCACAAATCAACACTAAAGTTAGAAAAAAAACAACTAAAAATCAAAGATTGCAAGAACTGCCAAATAGCCACTCACTGTCCACTGCAAAAGCCGCTGAGAGAAATCCACTGGGCACGACCCTTCCCTCGAGCACCATTCACCACCGAAGAACTCTGAATCTCCACCAACCAAGATCCCTCGGACCCCAGCCCTCACCTTGCTAGAAACCACCCTTATAAACCTACCCCTCCCCACCCATCCACCCTTACTCCGGTGAAACTCCATGTCTAGGTGAAGAAAGCCCACAACACTGCCCCAAAACTGTTGCAACTTCGAGCCAACTCAATGAATATGGAGAAAAAACCACCCATAGCCTTAGATCTGGTGAGGACACGGCCAGATCTGGCGAGGACAGATTTGAAACTCCCTAATCCCCTAAATCTGATGAGTTCTATGTAAAAGACCTTACCCTTCCAAGAAACTTTGGCGACGGTGACTCCAGTGGCTCCAAACCACAACAAAGCCCTCCCCATCCACCATCTCCTATCCACCCCTTGCAACCCCCGAGAACGGACGATCTCCCTGGCTAGGACAACGATCGCCACACCTAAGTGCTTTGGCAATGTCTTGGTTGGCAGCGACGATCTCATTCCTCCACTCAAACCCTAAACTCAAAGTTTTTCTAGAGAGAAGACATAGTCTCTCTGTCTAGAATTCTCTCAAATATTATTGTTGATTTTTTTTTTTTTTTTTTTATCTTTAGTTAACTATAATAAAATTACTTTGGTCTCAACATTATGATTATAAAAAGGTTTTATTGTAGTATTTTCTAAAATATCAAAAAAGGAATATATCTCTACTATTCTCCTAGTATTCTATTTAAATAACTCTTAGTTATGTATTATCACAAATAGGAAACTACATTTCCTATAAAATAGAAAACTATCTCTTATTCCAAATAGGAGATAAAATAGGAAATAAAACTTCTCCCACTTGGAGAAGAAAGTAGACCCGCTATAGGGATATTATGCGTTTTAAATTTTAATTTGTTTTCTAATTTTGTTATTTAAAAAAATTATATGAAAAATAAAATAAAAGTAAATTTAATTTTATCTTGTTAAATGATCAATTTATTTAATATTAATTAATTCCAAAATAATTAATTGATATTATTTAGACAACACTTGTTCTAATATATTATGTAATAAAAAGACAATTTTTTTTACTCTCACTTAATTAGATAATAGAAAAATATAATTAATTATTAAATTCACTACAATGTTTTTCAAGAGAAGGCTTAGGACCTATGAGCTTATAATTCAAACTCTAATAATTTTGATAACAAATTAAAATTTTTAATTAATACATCTAAATTATTAATTTTAGAGTTACTCCACTAAAAACATGGAATTGCACTCTCAAAGTTATAGAAATTTTTACTCAAATAAACTATTAAACAACTCATATATATAATAATTAGATATAGATCAACCCTCCATACATAGTTCATAATTAGAGCTAAGTTCAAAAATCCGTCAACCTCTCTAATTACATCTTTATTCTCGAGTACTAGTGATCCTCTAATGAACAATTAATTCATGATACTTATCATGAATTGAGCACTCAACTATTCAAGGCTCGAATAACTACACAAGAAAACTATTTTACTTCTATGGATTTCGTATCTGTAATTAACATTCCAAGCTACTGATAAGTGCATGAAAATGCACTTAAGTACGTGGTTATTAGCAATCAATTTTATAAGTTTAAGGTTAATTATTAGGAATTAGCTTATGTGTTTTTACAAGTGTTGTTTTGTGGAATCGCAGTATTTTTGTTGTGTTTTTAGGTATTTGGAGCTTCAAAGAGGGAAAATGAAGAATTAATATTGGCAAGAAGAATGGGAGCATTCGGGATTTGAAGATTTGAAGAACGAAGTTCGGAATGGCAAAAGTCGGAAGTGTAGAAATTTCGGGCAATTTGGACTCTGAGCACCTTTCAATATTTTGGCCATAAATTTCTCATCTAAAGTCTAAATGAGATGATATTTGTGGCCCTGGAAAGCAAAAAGAAAGAGCTACAACTTGTACGAAGATACTCAAGGCTGATTCGAAAGTAATTTTTTTTTTTTTTTTACAGAGGCATCTGTGCTGCAGCACAAAAAATCCATGTCATGGTGCAACTAATGGAATCGTGAAAAATTGGATGCAGGGAGCTGTACCGCAGCACAACCCCAATTTCTCAGTTTTTTTTTTCAACTCATATATCTGAATTCTCATGTTTAAGTGATATTTTTCCTTCTTAAAAACCCCTAGAAACCCTAGCACTATAAATAGATCAGTTTAGGACTTTAAAAAGAGGGAAGAAATTTTAGAGAAGAAGAAGACTTAAAGGAAAATAGGATTTTGAGAGTTGGGATTTCCAGTTCTGCAGCAACACTTTCAACATTGTGAAACTCCCTTGTTTTGGACAAAAAAGTAAAATTTTCCATTAAGAAATAAGTATATGTACAAGAGTATGAAGAAAATATGCAAAAGCATGAACAATTGTAGGCATTAGGCTAATTAGGCCATTGTTGTTGATACAAAACCAATTTAATCCCAACCAGAAAACCCTGACAAAATCTCCAACTAAGAACATATTTTTTGCACTGTAACGCCAATGGATGTGGAGATCTTGAGATTCCTAGACCTTGCTACCTTGTATGATAGAATACAACCATGATAGACTTATATCTACATAGAAAAACTACTACCATGAACATAAGTCAAAGTATAAAACCTACCACCATATCCATAAAGATAGGTGGACTTATTATAAACAAAACAAAACACAAACACAAAACATAGTAGGTGGAAAACCACCTTTATTACAAATTTGGAGAACACAAATAAAAAAAACTCGAAGACATATATGGAGAATAAACACAACATCACAAATCCAAGCCCTTAAACGAATCCCATTCCAGGAGTCGCCAACCACCCTTTTCTCCATCTCTTTCCCACCATCTTTGTCGGAGTTGGGCTGTACCAACCCTACTAGAAGGGAGGAAAAGTGTCGGACACCAAAAACCCTCACAGAAAATCTCCAAGATCTGTAAGCTTTTGAGCTCTAATCGCAACACAGCTTAGACTATATTGTTGCCCATCTTTCAATTTGTCTCCATGCCTATTTTCATAGCCAGAACCCAGCCAACATGCCGTCATGTGTGGCCAAAGCTCCAGTCAAGAAAAGATAATTTTTGAAGACTTAAAGAGATGGAAGAGAAAACTTGAAATTTGAAAAAATGACTTGAAGGATTGTGTTGCTAACATGCTAAAACTCCGAAGCTTTCTTTTCCTTATTCTATTATTTGTTATCATGAATTCTATTTTAATTATTTCAATTTCTATGGATAGTTAAATTCCTTTGTAGATTGGCTGTGATTCCAAACCCTAGACATGTTTTCCTTTAATAAATAAATTATGCAATTTCCTTTTATATGTTTTTATTTGGTTATGTATTTAATCTATTGTTTGAATACTATAATAGTTTTCTTAATTATTTGAGATGGCCACTTAAGTATTTAAGTTAATTTATTTAGTGCTAATCTAGATAAATCGGTACGTGACAGCGTATTATTTCTAGATATAAGTAGTAAGGTGTTTTTAAAGATTGTGTGATAGATTTTTCTTTGATTCATTATAGATTAACACTCAAGATAATTAAACTAATTAAGCTTGTGTGTTTAACCTTAATTCAATTCTCTTTTCAAATTGATTTATTAATTAAAACTAAATTTAGAGAGCTTATTTTAGGTTGTTTCATGAAAAGAGATTGGGTTAAGAGTTTGTTTAACTCAATGAATATGTAAGAAGAGATAGAATTTATCAAGCTTGTGATATTCTCCAAATTGATATAATCAATAGGATTAGAAAATTGGAGTTATATTTATTTATTTGGAAATTGTGTCTAGTTGTAAATGATGATCACTAGATCTCACTTCATTCATTGTGTTGCAAAACTTGCTTTTATTTATGTTTATTTACTTTTAATTTTTATTTATTTATTTAAATTAATCAATCCAAATCCCCCTATTGTTTAGTTTTTAGTAATTTATTTACATTCTTTTTTAATTATTAGATTAGATTATGATAGACTTTGTTATGAGGTTTAGTTATTTGAGTTAGAAATTTAGTAGTTAAATTAGATAAATCCTCCGCGGGAATGACCCTTACTTCCATTATATTTACAAGACAACAATTCTAATAGGGTTAGTAAGGTTTAAATTGTAGGTTGCATTTGACCACATCAATTGGCGTCGTTTTGCTAGGGATTGTGTTAATTAACTTTTTAATTTGCTTATTTATTTTAACTTAGCTTTGATTTTGTTTTTAATTTTCTAGGAGACGGCAACCAACATAGAGTAGCACCTTGCCACTCTCAAATCTCTTGTCAAACAATTGGCTGTGCACTCGATTCAACAAGCAAGGATGTGAAGGAGCTTCTCTAATGTTTGTTGTCCTACTAATATGTGTCTGACACTGCAAAATGGAAGTTTGGAGCAAACTTATGTATGGGGAGGTTTGGTTTTCAAGGGCATCAACAACACAAGTATAATCCCTTTTCCATCACCTAGATACCAGGTGGTAGGATTATCCGAATTTTTGCTATGTGAACAACCAACCGGCTACTGCAACTAACATCTTTAATCAGCCATCCGAGTTCATTTAGAATTTCCAACCAAAGACGGCACCTCAAAACCAAGGCATGTCTCTTGAGGATATGGTTATTGCCATAGCTATTAAAAGTTACAATTTCAACAAGAAAGAAGGATTGCTATCAATAGTTTGGAGAAGTAAGTCAGCCAATTGGCGAAAACCTTGGACAGGTTGGAGGCTTAAGGATTCAGGAATCTTTCATCTCAGCCTCTGGTCAATCCAAAGGAGAGCATATGTGCTATAACATTGAGAAACGGTAAGCAACTTGAGGAGACACCTAGAGCAACTAAGGAGGCTGATGATGAAGTACCACAAGCACTAAAGGATCTAGGCTTTGAGAAAGACAATGCAACTATTGCTCTATGGCGGCTTTGACACCCATGGTAAGTGTTCAAGTTCTAATTTGAACTAATAATCCCCCCTTAGAGCATCTTCAAGGTAGTGCTAAATAATTGTATCAATTATATATTTTAAAATAAAATGAAAAAAACCCTCTCCAATGCAATACTAAAACCTGTGACATATTTGCAATATGCTATACTTGAGGAAAAATTTTCTCTCAAATATAGCATATTGCAAATATGTCACAATAATAAATACACCACAATTAATTATTAAAAGGCCATTAATTAATTTTTTTAATATTTAAATTAATTAAATTATTAATGATAATTAATATAATGAGTCTACTTCAATGCATTAATTAAATTTTTGAGTTTTAACACTTTAATCCAAAATGCCATTTTATATAGTATTTGTGCATGGGAGCATAATGCTATAATGCTGTAATAATTATAATATTTTACAATTTTTATGGTAAATTTTAGAATGACATTGGTATATGCATTGGAGATAGTCTTACCATTTCCTATCAGGTTTGCTAAATCGAAAAAGGAGGGGAGTAATAAGGAGATATTGGACATAGTTTGGAGGGAGTAGGATCAGATCATGGTGTGTGGTGTTCATATTGATCTTGGAGGAGACATTGATCAAAAGCGTGATAGAGAATGCAAGAAGCGAACCTTTGAGGAAAGGCAAGAAGTATGGTTGGATCTCTCCCCCCTTTTTTTTATACATAAATTTGTTTTATATTCTCTCACCAACGCCCCCCCCCCCAATGTAAAATTTATGCAGTCTGCCCCTTTAATTTAAAATATATGCATTTTCCCCTTGAAGTAAATTTCTTGGTCCGCCCCTGTCATTGAGAGTAGTGCAACCTTTACTGGGTGGACTTATGGAGGTTTATCATTTGAAAAAGGACGATTCAAAGTGGACGAGCAACATTTGAAGTCTTCAATGGATGCTAGATCAATAAAGGATTCCGGATAGGTGTGGAACAAAGAACATTAAAGCAAACGCTTCATGGGAGCAATCCATCAATTTCCTTTTATTTTTATTTTTATTTTTTGACATCTTCATCTTTTTTTTATTTTTATTTTCGAAACCTCTTTAATTTTTAGATTTTATTTTTATTTTTGATTTATTTAGGTTATTTGTTTATTTAGTTTAGGTTTTAAGTTTTTTATTTTTATTGTTTTAGTTTTGATTTTGGAGTTTTTAGGAGGTTCCAGCCGAATTTGATTTCAGACCCTAAGTGTTCACCATTTTTGTCCATGATGGGGTTGGAATTTGGAAAAGTGGTGAACTGTTTGATGGAAGATTATGTTATATTTCCAATGCTATAAGAATTAGGTCATTTGGACACCTACAGCTTTAGATATCATGGAATCATTGGCCACTGTTCGTTTTCATCTTAGTTGTTCTAGCAAGCAACGGGGAGTTGGATCATTGGTTTTATTTTATTATTATTTTTCAATTTTGATCATTTTTCCTTTGATTTTTATTTGTGTTTTGCAAGTTAAATAAGACCTAGCATCAGCGGTGTCCAAAATTGTACAAGGAGTATAAGGGAATTCATTTGCCTATTTGGGAGGTTTTCACACTTTTTGTGAATCATCATCTACGAGGGGAGTATTTCTTTTCCTTTTACATGAATTTTATTTGCCTACATTGAGGACAACGTTGGATTTAGGTTGGGGGAGGAGTATATTGCCTTGAATTATTGATTTTTGTGTGTTTATTTGTTTGCTTGCAAAATTCATTAAAAATTCATTGAAACTTTTGATCAAATTTTGAAAACCTAGGTAAATTAGGTTTGTTTGTTTAGGATAGAGTCCTTATTTTTAATTTCTTTGGATGAATTTATATGTCAATGATAATAACTTGGTTGCTAATATGAATAACTTTTAAAAGAAGTTAAATGATATTTTGATTTGAGAATGGTTTATGCAATTGATGTTATCTAGATTGAAATTCTTAGGCATTCTTGAGTGTGACTTGGAAGTTGTTTGCTTTGCATGCATAGAGAAGTGTTATTTTTGAATTGATTGTGTGCAAATTTTAGATCTTGACAAACTCTAGAATCTACTTGATTGTCACTTGTGGGAAAATCTTAGAATTCACACTACTTAGGAGATGATTTATGCCATCTTTGAACCGTTTGAGCCTTTCATGCCTGTCCTTTATCATTTTATCACTAGTTAGCTCTTTGAGCTGATATTATATATTCTTACCCATATTTTTATGTCATTTAGCCTATTATGACCTACCATTTTTATGAGCCAAAAACACGTTATCCTACCTTTATTGTTAAGAGAACTTAAAATAAACATAAGCTTAGTAAGAGCACTTAGAGGACTAAGGATGGAACGCGTGAAAAATATTACCACAACACAATATGTTGAAAGAAATAAGTTGCAGGTTGTGGAGTGTTGTTAATTGAAGGGAAAAAAAGGTAGAATGAGAAGGTTAAGAGAAAAGAAAGAAAAGAAAAGAAAATAAAATAAAATAAATTTGAGCTGAAAACAAACAAGTGATATATTGATATAGTGTGAAAATATGCTATCATTTATGTTGATTATTTTGAAGAAAATTTCAAAAATGGTTGAGAAAGTTAGGTGTTAAGAGGAGCTGTTTTAGTACTTAAAAGGTTCTTTTTAAATTATAACTTGATTTTTCTTATTTGTGTTTAATCCTTCTCATTCTTTCATAACCCTATACTTTAGCCTAACATTACAAGTTTTATAAAGACTTGTTGATCCAAGGTAGAGTGACAATTCTACATTAGTGGAGAGTGATATGAAAATTAGGCATATGAAGTTTGATGAACTTAATTTATATTTTAGAGATCAATTTTTGTTTCACTCGATATTTTGCATAACATTATCCGGGAAGTAAAGTTAACTAATTGAAAAGTTATGCAATTGAGTGTTTAAGGACTTGATTTCAAAAATAGAATTGATTCATTGATTATTCTTGAGCTTGTCTAGCATTTAATTATTCTATATGTTGTACATGTTATTGAATATTTGAGATGAAAATATTAACTAACCTGAGAATTTGTTTTTGTGTTAGTGGTCTAGGTTAGTTTAGGAGTAGATTTTGTTTTTGATTCTTTGTTTAGAGGGTATTTTTAGATCACTTAAATTACTAGGGACTAGCAATAAGCTAGTTGGGGGTTGTGATAAGTGTGTGAAAATGCACTTAAGTACGTGGTTATTAGCGAGCAATTGTAGAAGTTTAAGGTTGATTGTTAGGAATTATCTTATGTATTTTTAGAAGTGTTATTTTGTGGAATCACGGTATTTTTGTTGTATTTTCAGGTATTTAGAGTTTCAAAGAAAGACGAAGGAAGAATTAATGTTAGCAAGAAGAATTAGAGCATTCAAGATTTGAAGATTCAAAGAAGGAGTTCGAAACGGCAAAAGTTGAAAGTGTAGAAATTTCGGGCAATTTGGACTCTGAGCACCTTTTAGTATTTTGGCCATAAGTGTCTCATCCAAAGTTCAAAAAAGGTGATCTTTGTGGTCCTAAAAAGCTAAGAGAAAAAGCTACAACTTTCATGAAGACACCTAAGGCTGATTCGGAAGTAAAAAAAAAATTTACAGAGGCATTTGCATCGCAAAAATTTTTACAAAGGCATCTGCACCGCTGTACAGCTACTAGAATCGTGAAAAAAATTGATAGAGGGAGCTGTGCTACAGCACAGCCCGGATAGCCTCAATTTCTCAGGTTTTTTATATTATTTTTTTTAGCTTATATCTCTGAATTCTCATGTTTAAGTGATATTATTTATTCCAAAAACACTCCTAGAAACCCTAACACTATAAATAGATCAAATTTGGACTTTAGAAAGAGAGAAGCAATTTTAGAGAAGAAGAAGACTTGAAAGATAAGAGGATTTTGATAGCTGGGATCTCCAATTCTGCAATAGCATTTTCAATATCACGAAATTCCTAAGCTTTCTTTTCCTTCCTCTATTATTTGTTTTCAAGAATTCTATTTTAGTTATTTCACTCTCTGTGGATAGCTAAATTCCTTTGTAGTTTGGGCGTGATTCCAAGCCCTAAACATGTTTTCCTTTATCTATTTTTATTTGGTTATGTATTTAATCTATTGTTTGAATGCTATAATAGTTTTCTTAATTATTTAGGATGTCCACTTAAGTATTTAAGTTAATATATTTATTGATAATCTAGAGAACTAGGTACGTGACAGCCTAGTATTTCTAGATAGAAGTAATAAGGTGTTTTTAAGGATTGTGTGATAGAATTTTCTTTGATTCATTATAGATTAATACGCAAGATAATTAAACCGAGCTTGTGCGTTTAACCTTGATTCAATTCTCTCTTCAAATTGAATCTTTCATTAAATTAAATTTAGAGAGTTTATTCTAGGTTTTTTTTAATGAAAAGGGATTGGGTTAAGAGTTTGTTTAACTCAACGAATAACTAAGAAAATATAGAATTTATCGAGCTTGTGATATTCTCTGAATTAATATAATCAATAGGATTAGATAATTGGAGTTGTATTTATTTATTTGGAATTTGTGTCTAGTGGTAAAGGATGATCCATTGATCTCACTTTATTCATTGAGTGTCAAAACTTGCTTTTATTTACATTTATTTGCGTTTCAATCCAAATCTCCCCATTGTTTAGTTTTTTGGAATTTATTTATTTTCTATTTTAATTATTAGATTAGATTATGATAGATTTTGTTATTAGGTTTACTTATTTGATTTAGCATTTTAGTAGTTAAATATAATAAATTCTCGGCATGAAATAATTTTACTTCCATTATACTCTACAAGACGAAAATTCTAATAGGGTTAGAAATGTTAAATTATAGGTTGCATTTTATCCACGGAAGAGATGACCTGTTCAGTAAACGTGTAGGATGAAGATGAGGGAGTGCTAGTCTCTGGGTTGACAGTAACCATTGCGTGGCATCGGGAAGCCGAGTAGGTGATGCCACTCACTTCTGAGCCACCCATGATGACGTTCACAGTCCTCTCAGGGGTTGGCTCGGTAGACTGGTTTTCTTGGAGGTTGTCTTGTAGAGCAAGCGTGCCCTTTCTCTTGTTGGAGAGTAGGTCTTGGAGGTGCCCCCTTTTGAGAAGGTTGGCGACCTTTAGGCGAAGAGCGATGCAGTCCAGAGTAGAGTGGCCGTGGTCCGCATGGAACTCACACCACTTGATAGTATCTAGCTTGGGGTCTAGATTGTTGGACTTCCATAGCCATCTCATGGTGTTGCCCATGCCTTTTATGATGGATACTACCTCAATGGGTTCGACGCTAAGGTTGTACTCGGGGATCTGGGTGCACTCTATAGGTGGTGTCCAGTGCTCGCTTGATCATCTAGATGACCTAATGTCGAGTGGACGACGGTTGTCACGTGTAGCCCCCCGGTGAGGGGCCGTAGAATAGGGCTCAGATGAGTTGATGCTGGAGTGCTTGTCAGATGACTGAAATGGCTGCTTGGGGCACCTCTCTTCCGAGTGTGAATCGTAGGATGAGTGTCGACCGCAATGGATTTCATCCTCTTCCCATCTGATCTCGACCTAAGCATGGGCTAAGACATCTTCCATGGTGGTGCAATTAAACTTGGTGAGTTCCTTGTAAAGCTCACTATCATGGAAGAGTCCCTTTTGGAAGGTGTCAACTGCGGTCTCTTGGTTGCAAAATGAAATGGAGAACTTTTCTCAGTTAAAGTGTATAACATAGTCACGGAGTGACTCGTTGTGATGTTGTAGGATGTGATAGAGGTATCCGGAGAGTTTTTCTAGCTTCTTGCTACTGGCGAATTGCTCGATGAAAGTGTCCATGAGTTGAGCGAAGGAGGAGATAAAGTTTTTTTTGTAGGTTTGTATACCATTGGAGGTCTGGTCCCATCAAACTAGACCCAAAAATCTTGCACATACATGCCTCACAGAGGTCGCGTGGTATGGCAGCGGTAAACATGCTCTGCTTGTAGGATGTAATGTGATTCGTGGGATTTGTAGTGCCATCATAGAGTTTCATGTTGGGAAAGGAGAACTTCTTAGGCATCTTTACAAGAGCGATATAGTCTAGAAATGGAGAGTCGGCATAACTATGTGGCTGACTCTTCTTGAGAGGAGTGGGGACTCCGGGGATCCGTTGGATCATGGCTTCCATCTCAGCAAGCTTCTTTGCCATTGCTTGCTTCATAGGAGTTATGGCAGAAAAGAAGAGGCTTATGCTATGTGTGACTAGAGGCAGGGCTCCTACCAATGTGGTGTGTAGATTTGAGTCGATGACACTAGTGAAGGGCGGAAAGGGCTAGTAGACTGGACCAGCCATTGATGGAAACGGAGTGTAGAATGGAGCCAGGCTATTATATGCAGACACCGGCTGAAAGGTTGGTAGCATGGTTGGTTGGAGGAGCAGGTTTGAGGTAGCATGAAATGCTAGGAGACCAGCCGACATGGCTTGGGACATAACAAGGTCGATTGCTAAACTAGTAAGAGTTGACGATGTGTCATCTATAACCAATAGACTAGTGAGTGGAGTGGATGTAGAGCCGCCTATGAGAGTGGACTGAAGGCCCGGAGGCTGAGAGGATATACTTCCAAGGTCTGGAATTAGAAGGGATTACATTAGAGGATCTGAAACTCGGAACCTGGACTCTTACTATTGTAGTATAGACTCCACGTCTGACAGCAGTTGGTTCTACTCTTGGAGAGTGCGATTCTCAAGGTGTAGAGTTGTGTTCTTATCCTCCAAAGTCATGAAGTGATTAGAGTTCTCTTGTACCTGAGCGGTCAAAGCGGCGATCTGTGCTAGAAGGTCAATGGAAGGTGGAGCATCTGAGCTCTCTGTGATGGTGGAAGATCAGTTGTAGAAGTTGAATTGTTGAGGCCCCATAGTTGTGGATGCCAAATTATAGACTGTAGAATCCTACAATTGAATTTGTACGTGTGAGGCCATTGAAAACCTATTTGACTTGTGAGATAGAGAAATTAGATGTGATCGTGAAGTCCTTGACACCAGGAGGTGCCGGCCAAAGGAACTCCTACAATCACGTTAGTCAACGGAAAGTAGGATGAGATCTAAAAGAATATGTAAAGACATGATAACATTATTGTGACCGGGAGGTTTTGGCATGGTACAGAGATCGTAGGATAGCTGGAGCGTGGTGTTACGATGGCGGTGTTTCCCGTTGGAGGGATCAGAGATGGAGAATCAAAGGAACGTTCGTACCAACTATGGAGAATATGGAGAATTTCGAGAGCTCTAGAGAGGAAATGGGCATGCCAAAGATCATATGGAGGTTCAAGAGATCATCCCCTTGTCAAGAGGATGCTCCAAGTATATGTAGGAATGGGAGAGTAATTGGGCTCTTAATGAGGCATAGTGAATGGTCAGCAATTACACTCATGAATGAGACAAGCTGTTGGAGTCTACACCTGGTAGTATGAAAGGCCATGAGCTGATGGCCATAATGGAGCATTGATGGCTATCAAGGGAGCATTCAATGCTATGTAACCCCTGTGAAGAGTTAATGTAGGATGAGCTGAAAGGTCAAGAGTCACCCATTGGAAGTTGACATGTAGGCTGACTTGGGCCTTAAAGTGCACCGACCTGTAGGATGACCCAGCCTGCGGAGCGGGGTGTACCATAGAATGGAGCGACCAGTGGACTGGGTTGGTATTGTAGAGTCAACTGAAGCTGAACCAAGGAAGTGGGTTACCATGTTGAACCCACGTGGATGAGCCATGACATTGAACCCAACCATAGTATGACGTGGCACGGGGCCAGCTAACCTGTGTGAAGGGAAACATGATCAATACAAATTTTTTCCCATACAGTAACTAATCCCACCATCTCCCCATCCCTGTTTATTTTGAACAAGGATTCCCCGGCCCGTGCCCCGTCCCATTGAATTCGGAAAAAAATCGCACCATTTAGTGTGGATCACCATAGTGCACTGCCCTACCGGGGAAATATGACATCATTAATCGTCATAATTGTTGATGGGTAGTAAGTTCTCGACCGAATGTAAGTTGTTGACGGATTGACAGTCATAGCTGAGATAGATTGGTCCTTTCCTTTACCTGAACTCTTCCCTGTTTATTTGGAACTTCTTATACACTCGATCATGCAACTCATTTAACGGGATGCATTCATCAAAAACCATAGTTTTACTTTCCTCATCACCAGTCCATTGCCACAATCCAACTACTTGCGTCCATCTACCTCCAATCCCAACAAAAATTGCCAAACATAACTCTTTAGATTCACAAAATAATACTAAATTAATTAAATTGAATAAAGAAAATTCAAATTATTAAAAAAACAAAATTAATTAATATTGAAGCGTGATATTATAGCTGATCATGCGAGTACAACTATCAGGCTAGAAAATAATTACAGCTAAACTCTACAGAATGTGCACGATAGCTGTACTCGAGCACTCAATAAGATACTCACACTTCATAAACAATGTGATTAAAGATAGTTGGGTTTTGTTAAAAACTATCGCGCCATATTATCGGTTAATCACGCTTTGGGAAAAACCATCATGCCACATTCAAAAACATTGCGCCTTATAGTGCTCGCTTGTAAATTCCCAAAATCTAGATCTAAAGCATAAACCTACAGATTGACTTTAAAAACAAAAGAAATCTTACCCAAACAACTTATAAACTTTCTACAAACTATTTTAAAGCCTAAACTAACCTGCACAATTTTATCCAAAATCATAAAAAAAAAAAATCAAACTCAAACATTTATCGAGTTTTGTTACTTTGTTCTTACTGTTTTCGGTTAATACTTGAGCTCCAATGGAGGCTTAGAAATTATGCATAGCAAGCGGTAACAATTCAGACCGACAACTCTCTAAAAATGGAAGCCCTTTTTTATTTTTTAACTTTGGGTAATGTTTGTTGCCTATAACCCATTTTCTCTCTTCTTCCCACACCAATTTTCTTTTTCTTTTTTTTAGTTATTTTATTTTTAGAATTTAATATGTAATTAATTAATTATAAGATTAGACTTAATTAAAAAAGTTATCTAGTGTATGAATTAATATTTAGGTATCCTTTTAGTGTATTTCACTTTCTATTTGGGCTTATTAACAAAACGGTCACATCGAAATTCCCCATAAAATAATTCTCATTATCACATTAAAAGTTACGAAAAAACCTGACAAACTAAATCTTTGTCGGATTGCTAAGTCAACTAAGAAAATAACTTAAGTATTAAAATGTAATCGGAGGGATAGCCACTCCTGCCACAAATAGTGTTCTTTCTTGCAAGCTTTCCGAGCTAATGATTTGCTTTGTAATCCAACCTCTTTCATAGTCGAGCTAGTATTTTTGGTATCACAATAATAATGAGAATTAATAAAACAATAGAAATTATATAAGGTAAAATGATTGAAAAACTTTGAGTCTATTTGGTTTAGAATTTGGATTGCATTATTGGGATGTTTTCATTATTTGCATGAAAGAAAACTCAATTATAATTGTTTATAAATTTGTGTTTATGAATTACAAATAACTAAAAATAACAAATAATGTATTTGAGTTTTGAAACTAACTAGCCCTCTAATTATTAATAAATAAATATATGTAAAAAGAAAGAAAAAAACACCAAAAAGAGTTGTATGGTGGCTTCCTATCAATTCAATAAAATGACAAATAGAAACTACTTATTGGCTCAAATGCTCCGTATTGTTTGCCTGATTTTATATTTTGCTCTATATTAAAAATTTTAAACGTTAAACCCCCTAATGTAATATTTATTGGTTCTTCAGGTCAAAATTGTTCCCAATTTTGGCATTTTTTTGTACAAATGTTAATAAATAAGAATATTAGTGAGTTTAACGCTTACAAATTTTAAATAGGAGGCAAGGTACAAAACCAGACAAATAATAAGGAGGATTTGAGCCGATTAGTCAAGGGGATTTAGGTGGATAACACTA
Organism: Ulmus americana; assembly: GCA_010015005.3. Taxonomy (NCBI): domain Eukaryota; kingdom Viridiplantae; phylum Streptophyta; class Magnoliopsida; order Rosales; family Ulmaceae; genus Ulmus; species Ulmus americana. Next base: position 3,556 of record WUAT03221786.1, on the reverse strand, counting down.
CATACATGTGGTTATTGGACTTTGGTAAATTTTTTGGTCATAGGAAAATAACACTTTTACACCCAAAATAACATTAATCAAACTCAACTAAAATTCAACCAAAAAATATTAGAACTAAACCACTACATATTAGAACTCAATCACTATATGTTGAGCTCAATCACTATTAAAACTCAACCACTATGTGTTAGAACTAGACCGATATAATTTTAGAGATAAATTTGTACATTCACTATATAAAAAAATTGTTATTTGTCAATCACCAGGACAAGAAGTGCCACTAGGCCTAATTTCCTCATTGGTCTATAAACTACGTCACATATGAGCCTAGTAATTCAAATTCACACACTGTGAAGCCCACAAAGGCATAGACTATTGGATATGAAGGCCAACTCATGAGCTTAAAGGAGCAACCCATAAGGTAAATTGTTATGGGAATTTTTATCGATGTTGATCTGGCATCCACGTCATTGCTTAGGTGGCATGTTTTTCCATGACATTACCGAGTCGGAAAAGATGATATCCACGTTGGATGCCCTGTGATGGGATGTGAGTTAAGTCTGCATGGAGTTAGGATCCTGCGATGGAACATGGAGCCAAGGCTAGTGGGAATCGAACCCTCGCGGAGGAGAACCTACGCAAGCTTGGCCGAACTGGCCCACTCCGCGCACAGTCTGGCCAGGCCAGCTAGCACCATGTTGTGTTCAGTACTACTAGAATAATGGCTTTTAATCACATTGCAATCCCATATAATTAAAAAAGTGGTAAACAAAATTGGTGGGAAACAAAAACAAATAGGCGGGCCGTAAAAATATTGGGCTAGATTTCAAAAGTGTACGTTGACTTTTTGACTAAAACTAAAATAACCTTTGTTAATCACACTTCACGCTTTGCTCACACCCACACCATACTCATATCTGTCACTCTCCAAACACCCTTCGGCAAACCACCTTCGCCGGCTAACCCACCGTCCCAGACCTTGGTGCAACAAATCAGTGTAGCACATCCCCTCAACCTCCTGCAGCCATTATGTTCCTGACCAGAAATCCCTAAACCCCTACCACCCAAACCCACCTCTGCATCTCCTGATGACCTCTGTGACTCAGATCGACGAAGCAAGCCACGCCGAAGACCTTCCAAATTCAATATACTCAGATCGACTAATTAGATCTCCAAGATTTTTTTACTGGTTAATTTTAGTTTAGATTTTTTTTTCTTCATTTTCCTTTTACCATTTGTTTGAGGATGGGTGTTTTTCGATTTCTAATGCCCTTTGTTTGTGTTTCATTTTTTTGGGCTTTGATAGGTTTGATTTGGAGTGGGAGTTCTTATTCGTTTTTTATTTTGTTGGAATTTGTTTGATTGTTGTGTCATAGATTTTCTGAGATGGCTCCTCCAGTCACATGCTTAAGCCTTGTTTCTCCACGTTCCCCTTCTTCAAACAAACACCCTTCAAATCCTCCATTGGCTTTGGTTTAAGAAGATGGAGTAGATTTTAAGTCCCAAATCGTAATTTGGTATTGTTTTTGAGATGGTGATGATTTGATTCATTGTTGGAGTCGTGATGATCTTTAGTGGTGAAGCTCGACATGTGAATGAAGCAAGATCCGTACACCCACTGATGAGGTTGTGGTTCCTTTTGACAGCTTGACACCCATTTTTTAGTGCAACAAATTGAAATTGTTTTAGTAAATTTGCTTTATTCTTGTATGTCTTATTATGATTTTTATTGATTAATAATCGTATGTTGTGTTTGAATCAATGTAGATCCAGAGGAGACCAAGAAGCTTTTGGATAAACTTGTGCTGCTTAAGCTAAATGGAGGTCTCGGGAGAACCTTGGGTTGTAATGGTCCTAAATAATTTCCAAGCATTGCCTTCTCATTTTTCTGAATTGATGTTTAATGCCTATGTTATTACAATGATCTGCCTTATTGTTTTTAGTTTTAATATGAACTTCTACGGGAAAGATAAACATCTATAGTTCTCAAATCATTACAGTCCTATACTTTTTTCAATTATTTCTACTTTGAGTTTTTGTCCTATATATGAAGTTAAGAATTTATAGATCAATCTAATTCAACCCAACTAAGTTCTATTACCATCCTAAACAAAGTTTGAGGGTTCTATTCCCAATCTAATCTGAGAAATTTCATTGTAACTTGGTGTTATTAGATCTATTTTTGCTGGTTCTGTGAATATTTACTTCTACATTGATCATGCAAATATGGAATTTCATTTGTTGGTTTTCAAATTTTATTATTAATATTTAAATGCACTATTTTCTTAATTTTGACTTTGTGGATATATTCTTGCAGTTCTATATCTGATTGGATCAGTACATTTTCCACCTTTTTTTCTTTCATTTTTTCTTATGAATATTTGGGATGGGTTGATGTTTCGTGACTTAATTGTCATCCAGATTAAGGTCCATGTCTTCTCTTTCTCTCTACATGTATAACAATCATATATTACATGCATTCATGATACACATATTTGCTTACCGTTCCAACCATTGTAGAATCTCAACTCTAAATATGGATAAAATTTTTCCCTTGCTTTTGATGAACTCGTTCAACACTCATCATGATACATCAAAGGTATATTTAATTTAAATTTAGTTTTCTATTTTCTTTCTAATGTATATCACCTAATTGCTTGAATAAATTTAAAAACAAGAACCATTGTACATATTCAATTGACAATGAGATGTGAATTGAAAGCAATATAATGGGTAACTTTGATTAGAGAAATGTATTGTTTTAGAGCTTTTTCTTTGATTTAATGATTTTATATTGTAAAAGGTTATTGTTATATTATAACTAAAATGTAGAATTTGGAAAATTTTTTAACAAAGGGGATGCTTGCGCATAGGCTAGCCAGGCCACGCCTACACAGCATGGCGCACGTGCAGGTTGCCGAGCTAAACCGCGCCGTTACAGGCTGGTTGAGCTGGCCTGCATGCACCCACAGGCTGGCCAGGTCGATCCTTGGCCTCATCTATGCATTCTCGATCTTTTGTTTACTCCCGCTCGTCCCGCTCAGCTGCATGCTCACCTGCTTGCACGTCAGGGCTAGCATGTGCAACCTATTTGTTTGCACTCCAAAGCCAACTCGTTGAGGTCCATCAACCTGGTCCATGCGGACACTCTTATCACATTGTAAGAACCATCAATTTGGTTTGAGTAGATGCTACGCTTGGCATCCATGTCCATCTTAACTTAGTCGATAATAAGTTAAGTTGAATCACTCTTTATTCTTGAGATTCTTCACAATACTTAGTCAAATTGAGATACGATATCTCTTGACTAAGCTGCGAGTGAAGTTAGTCTTGCCTTATCGATTGAGGCAAGACTTGACCCTTCTAGAGTAATACATTATTACAAGAGCCCCAAGTAATATGTTATTACGAGGCTTCTTGTTTTGAGGGATCAATCATTAACATTTGGACAAAGCTTGACCTATCAAGACCATGAATGAAAAATTGATATTTTGGCCAAAATTTCCGTAAATTGGAAAGACCGATATTGAAATGAAGGGTATGTTATTTTTGTCCA
>WUAT03221677.1:0-11467 GCA_010015005.3 Ulmus americana | reverse complement strand
ATATTAACCGAGATAAAAACGTGAAAGTAACTTTTCAACGGTAAAAATATTTTTCACATAGAATAAAAATATATCCACATTATTTTTCACTCAATGTTTGAAATCATCAAAACAACAACAATGGAATCCTTGAATGGAATCCTTGATTCAATAATGTTATTCGGGGGTGGGGACGGGGAATCCCCTATAGGGGGATGGGTCCCGTCAGGTTTTCCTAATTTTTTCTTTTCTTTTATTTTCATTTTTTGGAATAAAATTGTAGTGAGCTTATATAATGTTGAGAACAAAATAAGTTGGGTATGTTGATATTATAGTGGGTTTTAATGACTTTTGAAATAAATAAAGTGGATTGATAATTTTATTAAGATGACAACCAAGTTATGACTTTATTAAGTTAAGTATTTATTTGAGTTGGGTATAATTTGTATATATATAACCGGGGATGGGGTCGGAACTGGGGATTTTTATAAATACCATACCCGGACCATCTCTTAAATTTTACTCTCCATCCTTTGACCATTAGGGGCGGGTCGCCACGGTGAAAATTTTCATCCCTAGTTCGAAGCGCCTTATGACCAAGCATATTCTTAGAAGTTTGCTTACAAAACTAAGGAAGGAAAGTATCCCAACAAGAAGACACAAAGAGTTTAGCGAAAAAATAGTAAATACATTTTCCATCTTACTTTAAATTCCTTAAATATATATTTAAGTTGTATGGTGTGTGACGTTTTAACTTGTTTCATTTTACATGATTCTTTAACTCAACGAGCTACTGCCGATGATTTTCATCTAGAGCAAATGAAGGATGCCCTTACTGTAGTGTTGGGTACTCAAAAGCATCCTGGCCTAGTTAAGGGTTTGGGGAGAGGCCACAATTGGAGTTCTCCTATAGCTAGTGGGACCATACCTATCTCTAAACTCCAATAATATCAAGTCCAAACTGAGTAGTCCATAAAAGCCTTGAAAGATTTAAGAATGAAGTGAGAAAAGAAAGGGTGACCGGGAGCGGACGTGCTAGTTGTGAGGTATCTTATCCGTCTCATTATGATGGGGAGCACATTGAGTCCATCTTGAAACCCCCGTGGAGAAAATTAGGCCGTGAGGTATTTTTAAAAATTAAACTTACTGCAATTCTAAATACTTATATTATATTTTTATATATAATATTAATGGTTGCGAGTTTAGTTTGTCTGTTTTAGATAGAAGTGTATCTCTATCACGGAGCACTGACATCAATGCAAGCATACACGTGGCTAGAGGAATGACCCAACCCCAATTCGAGGGTTACGAATCTCTACTTACTGGTGTATCAATTGGGAGAATAATGCACATATAGTTGTTGATTTCATCATCATGAATATGCGTTTGTACTATTAGATAGAGCACATGATGACCACTTTAGATTCCGTCAGTAGTTACATCAAGTGGCTAGATAACCTTCTTCTCCTTGTCAATGAAACAATACAGGATCCATCACTGAACCGTATGATATCGAAATAATCTGGTACATTGGGAGTGCAAGAGAGTGAAAATGCTAGACCTTCCACCTCCAATGAAGATATCGTACCAATTGGAGAAGAAGAAACAAAGTGGCAAACAACTCTATAGTTTTGCATTGCCGTATTCATGGTGGGCTACAAGGTGGATCTCACTATCGACACAAATGATGCATTATAGTTTGCCATTTGGCAAGAAATAAACGCAAATTGCATCACGATGTACATGAGGTAAGAAATCTATAAAATTCACATAATTATTAATTACACTTTTAATAAGTTTTATTCGAATGATTGAATTTAATTTTTATATTTACGTGTAGCTATCTTGCCTGTTTGCTGTTTGATGATGCACAATATATTTTCCTTTGCTTGCATCGTATTTCATTGGGAGAAGAAGACCAAATGTCATATTACATTGAAAGGTTTCGTATGGAAAATGGAAAGTACCTTTTGGCATTGATCAATGTTGGGTAAATTACAATTTTTTATAAAACTTTTTCAGATTTGTTTTACTTTATTGTAACACTCTAATTTTTAACACATTTTGTATTTAGGCATTATTTGGTCTTAACTCTATTTGTTCTGCAACTTGGCAGAGTATATTGAATGGACCCTTTGAAGTTTGAACAATGAGCCTAGACAAGAAATTAAGCTATTACTAGATGAGTAAGTGATAAATATAATATTGATATTTTTTAGTACATTAAATTTTATTTTATTTTATTTATATATTTTTTACAAACAAACTAATGAATACACTATTTAATTTTTCGTATAGGGTTTGGAAGGTGTGGAAGAGTATAAAAAATAATAATGATGGAAAAAATGTCACTAAATTGAAATGGAACAAGTAAACTTTTATTAAACTTTACATTCTATTTTAGAATATATGTTTAAATAATGATTTTAATAATTTAAAATTATAATGTATTTTAAAGTGTCATCAACAAGATGATAGCATCAAATGTGGATACTATGTGATGAAATTCATGGGTAGTTTCTTTGTAAAACAAGAAGAAATAGCAAAAATTAAACATGGGGTAAGTAATATTATTAATTAACTATCTCTTTATTTATTTTTTTTTTATATATATATAATTTTGTTTCTATATACGTAATACATTGTATATGTGAAAGCCCGACCCTTTGGGGTCTTCGACTAACAACTCTTAACTAAATTTAATTTCTAAAACAAGGTTTTGAAAATTTGGGATAATTTAAAAAAAAAAAAAAATTCTCTTACTTAAAATACATCCTGGTTTGGAACTTATCAAAACCTCTATTTCATTTTCATGGAATTTGTTATCTAACATATTTTGTCGAATAAAGACTCATTTTAATTTCGTTTACTTATAGATACTAAGAAATGAGTAAAAATAAAATGTTACGGATATGGGAGTCCTAACTCTAAATTCAAATACGCTTAAAAGACATATTTTCATGCTAGATTAAATTTATATTTTTGAAAGCTACCTTTAGTAATCCACACCTATGTTTTTGTCCTGAAATATATATAATTATATGTATATTCTCACCTAGCAAAGTTATATTAAAGTATGTATTTTAAATTCGGCTAGTTGACTGCTTCTCATAATATCGGTTTTACAAGTAGCTGGCATAGGTTTTCCAATATAGTTTGAGTGCATGTAATATAAAGTACGTTGTAACATAGTACGTTAAAATATAATATAACAATCTTGAAAATACAGAATTAAAATTCATATAAGATCGAATCAAACTTTAATATATAAGATTGGTGCATGTAGAAACCTTTATGTTGCAGTCCCTTTTTCCCAACGACATCCCATTAGTCCCACACCAACTCGTACTCGTCCATCAATCAAAAGCAAGATGTTGTTTACCTACCTACAACATGAATTATGTGAGTTTTCGCCCAGCAAGTATAATATAATAGTCTCACAAAATATTTTATCATGCATATGCAAAAAGAGTTTGAAAACATTTTCTTGTCTTTAAATTCATTTTCTTGGGCCCCATGTCTGTGCCCCTTGCGCGCATCCGTGAGCAACAATCTACACGACTTCTAAGGCTACAACCTTTATCCTCCTAACAGCGGAGACTACCTCTTTCTTGTAGAGGTTGGGCACGACACAAATAAAAATAAAAAACATTCTTTTTCTTAAAAATTTTCTTTCTGAGCCTATATAAAATGAGGCTCTTTATGTGTTTGTGAAATCTTTGAATATATATTTTAAACTAAGGCAAACAATTAATAATTTCTTATGAGACAAAGCTCGATAACAGTTACACATACAATCCAGACAATTGCAATTCAATCAGAGAGCAAATGATACTCAGGCATATCACAGATCATTCAGATATCACCTTGAAAGTGTTCATGTTGTAGGTGAGATTGTACTTACTGATTTGCACTGCAATTACCAAGTTTACCTGCGTTCTATCGCTTCTACTAGTGACCCTGTTTGAATGTGCTCTAACATTTGTATCATATTAAGTCTTATTATAGTAGCGTAAACCTAATCCCCGTTATTCTACCCCTTCTCATTGACTAATAAGACTTAGGTCATTTTTCGTTCCTCATCATCTTACAGACTTCTTTTATCGTCAGTCAGTCTCTGACATTGTGTTCTCGAACTTGGGGTTCGGTCTGGCTTTAAATTTGGTGGTCGAAGTTTCTAGTTATCGACTTTAGGGTTTTGTAATTAAGTCTTAGAATTTTATGAATTAAATTTTCCCAATTGATTAGGGTTTGATTATTCAATTAATTAGGGTTACATTAATTAATCATCTTAATTTCAAAATTCTAATTACTAAGTTAATTACATTTGATTAATTAAATTTTTTAGATTAATTAAGCGACTTGATTACAAAGTTGTAATTACTAAAATTAATTATGATTTAATTTAATAATTATTTAACTTTAATTTAATTTCTCTAATTAAATTTGTTTCTCTTAATTAATTGCACTTAATTAGTGATTATTCACTTCTAAATTATTTAATCACTTTCTAACTTAATTATTGTTAATTAGTGATTAATTAAGTTTTTAAATTGATTTATCCCCTAATTATTGCCTTATTAGAAATTTATTATTCTAAATCAATTTCTAATAAACTTTAAACCTAATTAAGTTTATTATTATTTTTTTTTTTGCAAAATAATAATTTCTATTATTTATTTTTAATTTATTTCATTTTATTTAAACTATCCTCTTCATCTCTTTTAAAAGTATTTTATTCTTTATTTATACCTCATTATTTTCTTTTCTTTATTTGAAATTGGGCTTAGCCCTGTTTTGAACCCAACGGGCCACAAGCATTTGAAATTGGGCTTAGTATTTTATGCTTTATCCTTTCTTCTCTCTATTCCACTATTTCTTTCTATATCGACCTTGGCCGAAACATAGCCTTTGGTTGCTGTGAGGTTTCTGCCGAGTATCTCCTCTTCTCTCCATCTCATTCTCAAAACCCTAATAGCCTCCTCCTACCCAATAACCATTTGCCAAGGTCACACTGTACTGGCTGAGCCAGTGATCGTGGCCTGCAAACTTGCTCGTACAACTGAGCTCCTCACCATTTCGTGCAACCGTTTGCAGCTCAAGCCTCCCTTTTGTTTTCGTTTCCAAAATGGTTGATACTATTACAAACCATAAAGCCAATTTATTTATTTATTTTTATTTTAATATACTTACTCGTTTCGAAGAGAAGTAATGCGGCTTGGGCTTAAAATTTTTGGTGTTTTGTTTTATGGCAGTGGGCCGGCCCAATTGGCCTGGCCTGCTCCAATTTTATTTTATTTTTTATTATTTTTTAAATCCTAATAATAACACCTATAATAGTATTATTCAATAATAATTATTGTAATAAAATTTTATTGATAAAAATAATAATTTTAAGTCATAATCGTATCAATAATATTAATAATACTAATGATATTAACATTAGTGAAAGTATTATTAACCACTAATAAAAATTATTGTAAGAAAATATTGGAAATAGTAATGCTAGTAAGAATTTGGTAACAATAGTATTTAGTACTAATCATAATGTGAACAAAATTGTTGCAATAACAATGGTACTTGTTAGTAATTTGTATTAAAAATACTTATAGTATTTCTTTTATTGTAGAAATGTCAAACTCTTCCGTACAATTTATGATTGTATTTTTATATATTCGGTATCATAAAAATATATATTTGTTCATCTAGTGTTTGATTATATTGTGCTAGGCTACTTTGTTACACGTTTGTGTACATTTTCTTTATTGTTCGTATTTTTACTTTTGATGTACTCTTAAATTACATACATCACATCACCATCGTTCAGTGATAAATTTTCATGTGCCTATTCTCTACATGTCGAATTCCATAATTCGAATATTTTCCATAGATGTCTCATTGTCACCCTAGGTAGTATTTTTGGTCTATATTTTAGACTCTTCTTCCTTTTTTGGGTATGTAATTAATTTTTCGTTTCTATAAATCGTATTATAAACATGATAGTATTCATTCAATACCATTCGACATATAATTTTCAAATATAATAATTATTCCAGCAAATACTACTGATTAATTTTCACCTAATTAATGGCAAAAATATGAAATTAAGGGCTTTAAATTTTTTTGGGGTTTACAGTATATGTGATTTTGTATGTAGATGTTCCTTGATCAAACTGAAATGTACACAAAAAAAGAGTTGAACCAATTCCAGAAAAAATGGGCAAAGTACATTGTGAGTAAAAGTCAACTCAAGGACGATGAGGACAAAGATGAAGAATAAGATGGCACATAACTAATTATTGTAACACTTTTGATAAATGTTGAGATTGGTAAATTACAAATTGATAACACTTTTGATGAAGGGGGAGATTATTATATTAGTTAATTGATAATATTGTTGGTTATTGATAATAGTATATCCATTATTTTAACATGTATGCCCTAAATTTTAATCATGGTCTTCGGCAACCCGTAGGTAAATTAAAAATTCGTCAAAAATAAAAAAAGAAAATTAAGAAATGGTGTCGGTTTTTTTTTTTTTTTTTTTTACAACAACCGTTGCCAAAAGTTGAGGAAACAATGTTTGTTTTGGAGAAAACGACATTGATTTTACCCACAACTGACACCATTTCCCTCATATTTTGGCCTCAGTCATGTAAAAAACTGGCGCTAAAACTTGGATTTTTCATGTTGGTTAAAACCGACGCCATTTCTTATGACAATGGTGGGATACGCATCGTTTTTAAACCGATGCCCAAACATTTTGGTATGAGTTTTTAACCCATGCTAAACTACTTTTTTTTTTTAGCAGTGGACTACAAACAAAAACATATGAATTTACCTCTCCCTCTACTTCTCTCCGTCTCCCCTCTACCCGTCTCCATCCCTCGTCTCTCCCTCCAACCAAACAGAGTGCTAGTGTTAGTGTTAGCGTTGAAGGGTTGAAGTCTTTAATACCAATATATACTTGATATACTTGGGCAGATTGTGGAAGGCCTTTCAAGTTTTGATATATTATAAACTATAAAGTTGTTGCTAATGAGAATCATTACAATTTCCCTTAAGTTGAAACGTAATAAGTTTTGAATATTTATAGAGTTTAATATTCATTTACTATTTAAAATTGAAAATCTGGTATCTTCCATAACAAAATAAAGAATGACATACACGGATACACCTGCCAAAACCTTCACTAAACACAAAATCATTCCACAAAACCAAGTACTTTGAGATTGCCTAGATCAACGTTTTCATAAACTAGCTAGGAAGAGAACGATCCAATCCAAAACTCACCACATTCCCAATACACTAAAGAATTACATTTCAAAAGAAAATAGCAACTAGCTAGAAAGAGTTAAAGACAAAGAAATAGAACCATTTTCATGTGCATTCCCAATGAACCAGCCAAAAACTACTCTACAAACCAAAGTATTGTGACTCTGAGATTGTCAAACAAACTCAAAACGATACAAATCTCTACAGAGACAATCAAGAAGTCGTTCAAGCCAACTTAGCACGACAAATGGGACATTTACGGCTTGTCTTCAAGAACTTCTTCAAACAATGAACATGAACCAAATGCAAACAACTCAGACGACCCACATCAGACCCTCCTGCTATCATTTCCTCCAAACAAATCGTACATGTCTCGCTCTTATCATTCTCCATCATAAACTTCTCCACCAATCCATCCACCGTCGCTTCGTCCATTTCTTGATATTCTTGAATCCATCTTTTAACTTCCTCATCCTCCAACTCTCCTTCTTCCAAACTGTGCTCGGTATCCACCATCAACCTCACTTTCAAATTCGCTGCCAAAACGCCGCCCATATAAGTAAATGCGCAACGATCGATTGTCTCGTCGATGATTCTTTTCTTGGTATCTTCGTCAACTTTTAATTCAGATATCCAACGTGAAATTATTGTTTTCAAGGTTCGGAAATCTTCTCGATTTGAAAGAAAGTTGGATGGTTTGCCCAACTCGAACTCTGGCCCAACAATGGCGGTCTCGGTTGAACGGAGAGGGATTTCTGCTCCATCCCTATCGGGGATGATGGTATTTTCCCGCGGAAGAAACCAAAACTCTTTGTGGGAGGACTCTGGATGAAGGAGAAGACGAACAACTGGTGGAGATTCTTCGAGATTCTCAAGAATTATTTCTACGAATTCCTTAGAGAGAGAATTAACCATGATTGATTATTGAGTAATATTTGAGAATGGAAGTATGGCGGGGAGGGGATGTGTTTATATAGGACTATTAGTATTAGCTAGGAAAAGGTTAATTACATTTTGGTACCCATAGTTTTACCTTTTCCCAAAAAATACATCTAACTTTCTAATATTATGAAATCTTCCTTCTTGATTGAATTAAATATTATTTAGTACTATGGGTTGACACAATTTTCAAAAATTTCAGAAAACATACTTTTTAATTAATAGAGATAATAACATTTTTTTCACCAAAAAGAAGAAGAAGAAATATTAACATTTTGATAATTGTAGTTGGGAAAATTACATTTGTGTACCCTTTATATCTGTTTAGTACTTTGTAGTTTGCGTTTATCCCAAAAAGTACTATTATATTTTAATAATCCCAAAAAGTATCATCAAAGTTGGATTTTCAGTCATTTAGTACCCTGAGTCAAAGTTGAGTTGACTTTTTAATTGTGAATTGTCCAGAATGTTTTTTTGTTCAATTTAATTTTTTTTTGAGAATTTGAAGAGATTTTTTCTTTAATTATGTTTTATGTAGCAATATGATCACAACCAAACACCCCCCAATTCCTCCTACACTGTCGTTTTTACACCAAAAAACACACAATATATACTAGCATCGTAAACATCAAAATACAAAGAACTCAAACCTTCTCTCTCCAAACCCTCCATTGATGGACCTTGAAGGTTGATGTTGAGTAGGTTTCGAAGTGAAAATGTGTTGCCTTAGACTCTTCCCTGTTCGTCTAAGGGTTTGGTGGCTTACGACATAAGTTTTGATCATTTTGGTGGTTTCCACAACAATATGCAATGGTTAGCTTTCTGGAAAAGCAAGTTGAATGTGAGTGAGATTCAATCTCGTTATCGTCAATTTCGTATGTTTTAGAATGTATGATGATGATTGTTATTTGTTTTAATTTTTGTATGTTACTTAAAAGCGTTTTTTCAAAGGTTTGTTTATGGGTTTTGAAAATTAATTAATTTTTTTTTTTTTGAGGAGTTATTGGGCTTGGTTTTGTAATTGTGTTTAATTTTTTGTTATATTTATTGTAACTTACGTGTGTTTATGCTTAAGTTAAGCTTTGTTAGTTTAGGATTTGTTGTATGGTTTTGTGTAATGATTATGGAAAAAACTTTTAATTTATGTGAGTTAAGTTTGACAATAGGAGGTTCATGTTCTTTAGTTTTGAATGGATGTTATTTCATTTCTTTACATTTCAAATTTAATGTTTCAGTGTCGAATAGGAAAGTGTTTTCCTTTTGAGTTAAGTTATACGATACTTTTGTTTGGTGAACATCTCATACATCATACTAACCCTACTTCTTCCAATTCATGATTTTATTTGCATTCTAATTAAAGCTTGTCACATCAGTGTGGAATAGAAAGTATTTTTGTTTTTAGTCAAAGATTTTGTTTAGTAAAATCAATATTTTATAGTTTTATAGGATTTTTGTACTTTGAGGTTTTTTTTTTTTTGCTGCCACTACTTTTTTTTCTCTTTTGAGTCAAAGATTTTGTTTAGTAAAATCAATGTTTGGTTTGGTATATTGCCTAAGAATATGATAGCTTAATTGTTAGATATTTATGTAGTTATAGATCTTTGCCATTGTTTCCACTTTCTAAATTCACACTTTTGCTTGTGAACTTGTATTATTAACTTCTTGATTGTGTGTGTATATAGGTATATATGTAGGTAGGTATGATATTGTGAATAATTTGGTACCAGAGTTGATGAATTTATGGCTGAAAGAGTTCTACATAACTGAAACAAATCAATTAATCTTATATTGTTGCTTTTATTTTACAGGTTTCACTATTACTAAAAGAGTTCACAAAATTGATATTGCTTTTGAAGATGAGATCATTAATTAGTACTTGGATGAGGACTTTGCAAGCTATTTGAACTTGGTATCTGATTTGTCTCAATGCTTCCTTGATGATGATTATGGGTAGAGGAGTGTGAAGGTGTTGATACATGCATGCTTAAGGGATGGTGAAATCTGTTTCCCTATAAAAGATGATGCTTCATTGTGAAAGATGTTTCGGCTGAACACGAATGTTGAGGATATCATTAGATTGGTTGTGGAATTTGAAGAGGTGATGACCATTTCTCCATCACCAAGGAAAACTAAAGTGGTTGTCATTTTTGAGGATGAAGATGACTCAAATTTGGATGAGTTTCCTGGTTTTGATAAGGCAATGACATTGGTACCACAAACTTCTCAGAAAGAGTCACTTGCTAAGGAACTGTTATGCTTGCCACCACCTTCTCAGGATGAGTCAGTTATAGATGATTCGTAGTTGATTGCCCAGCTTCTAGTGAGTTAAGAACCTGGGTTTGAAGGGCTTGAGCAAGATCAAGGTGAGAAAGTTCTTAAAGATGCTGCTCATACTGAAGACCATGTACGCGAAGAACATAATGAGGAAAAGGGTGATTTTCCAATGAGGTTGAATCCTAAAGATGTTGGTGTAGGATGCAGCTTATGATTTGAATTTTGATTGGGAGAATAAGCAGTATGGTAGACAAGAAGGGCAAGAAGTTTATGAGTCAAATGAGGATGACGTTGGTAGGAGGCCAGTAGGTTATGAGGATACAAATTTAGGTGAATCTTATAGAAATTATGTTGACACTTCTGAGGATGATGATCATGTAAAGGAGTACCAATATGTAAGTGATGATGATGATCCTGCTAAACACCCTAGGTTTAGAGTGGGTACTAATGATGAAGGTTGTGACCCTAACAAGAATCTCCCACATGCTCCTTCACTTAAAGATAATAGGGGTAGACTGCAAATCAAAGTTCATCAATAATACTTAAACGATACGGCTTTTAAAACACAACTAATGGGGTATTATGTGTAAGAAGGGTTTGAGTAATGGTTAAGGCTACTCATTGTAGACATACATTCAAGTGTAGAGCTAATGATTGCAAATGGAGAGTTCATGCATCTACATCTCCACGTGGTAATTTTTTCATTGTGAAGACTCTAAATGTGAAACCCCGAATAAGTATTTTCTTAATGAACCATGATTATGCTAAATTCATGGTATTACTATGTATGAAATTATAATAGTAAATAAGAAGTTTAAATTCGTTTATAAGTATACAAGTAACAAATTTAAATTACGATACGACTGTTATAAAATTATATGTTATATTACGTAATTAAATATGAAATTATGTTATTACGTTATTTTATGTGATTATGAAATTAATATTTTGTTGAAAAACAAAATATGAAACTAAGAATTTTTAAAAGTATGTTTTAATA
>WUAT03221457.1:0-11468 GCA_010015005.3 Ulmus americana | reverse complement strand
CAAATGTTCTTGTTTTTTTTTATCTTCAAACCGCCAACAGATCCAACCCAAGGCTCCATGGAATTTTGGGTAAGTGTTTAACTTATCAAACTCTATTAATCAAGCTCAATTTTAGATTCTAGTTTGACTATTTTGATGATGAACACACTAGGAGCAAATCGGCCAACATAGGATCAAGAGTGTTCTTCAATGCTTCCATCTTTCTAGCAGGATTTTCTTGGTAAAACCCTTGTTCTCAATGCTTAGAACTCCTATAAATTGAACGTTGAATGTTTGGACTGTGTTAATATAACGACCCTCCCTACTAGACCAGTTTTAAAATACTAAATCGCAGAAAATAGTCTACTTACGAAGAGGATTGCTAACACTCATAAAACTAAAAACATAAAATTTGGGATTTGCATCTAATAACTTTATACCCGAAAATACGTAAAATTTTGAACTTTTAAAAACAATTTAACACACTAAATGTATATTCTTGTTTCGGGTTAACCCTTATAGTTTGAGGAATTTAAACATATTTAATTGATTTAAATAAAATTATGAAAACATATTGAGCTTAATAGTGCCGCTTACTACCGCTTGCTACCAAAGTGATCTACTAGTTGATCATTTGGGTATCTTAGACGAAGCGACCGCTATTCTGATACTCAAGCCCAGACAGTAAGGTACGTGCATGTGGTGTTATATTTAATAACATTTACCCACATGTACGCAAACAGGTTAGGCTACACATAACATATATTCATATATACCATAGAAACATTAACATACACCAGTGACAAATACCAAGTTGGTAAAATCATAATCCACATAAAAATCATAGAATTGCATACCTATAACAATCAACATATATGGACTACTCAAAGAGTCCGTCATATAATCACATAACACATGATTCAATCAATTCATGTAACTCATATAAAATCATAGTGCTTGATTGTGTAGGTGAGAGCCAACTCATCTGTTGTAGCGCTGACCGAATTACTGTATCTGACTCTAGGGTCCTCAATCCGTGCTCGAAACCTGAATCTTTAACTCTCCGGTCTCATAACAAAACTTGTCCTAATTAAGAATTTCACTTCTTAATTAGATTAATTTAAAACAAGGTAATTTAAATTGACTTTAATTACCTTAGTAATTTACAACCTACATGATTACTTTATTATCTTTAATTTTTTCGTAAATTCATTTACTTAATCTCCTTACATTTTGAAAATTATCACCCTAGTAATTATTATAAATCTAATAATTACCCTGCCTAAATAATAAATTCCATTTTCTTAATTAGGCTAAATTTAGATAAGGTAATATTAATCACCTTAAAACTCACCACATATATACTTCTTTAAATTAATTATCACAATTACTTCATTAATTTCCCTTACTAATTTCTTTATATTCTAGGAATTATTAATCTAGTGATTAAAAAAAAAAAACTAATAACTACTTTCTTAAATATTTAATTTCTTTTCTCATTCTTATTTATTTCTAATTCTATTAAGGATTTAACTTCAACCTCCTTTATATTAAGGAGTTACTTATTATTAATTAAGGGAATTATTCATAACTGATAATGTTAATTCTTGTAATAAACCTCCACATTTATAATTTATTAGTTTCATTTCTTATTTTTCTTAAATGCTAAAAAAATATAGCATTTCACCCTTTTTCTAATTTAAACTTATTCCAAATGGTTCTAAAATTACATTGCCCTTGCTTTGCATTATTTATTTGTCTACTTATTATTATTATTATTTAATTTAAACCCTAATTTCTATTTCCTTTCCTCACTCAACTCATCCTCTCTCTCGAGCTTTGTCGAATCACCACCCCTTGTTTCTTGATTTGTGGCCATCAACGCTTCTCAGCACCTCGTCCCCTTCTCGTCGAGGTTTTGTTCACGTGCGGTGGCTTCCTCCTCGCGGTGGTGATTCCTTTCGCTGGCGGCGGCTCAAAGTCCCGTGAATGGGTTGCTTCGCCTCCATCGCCACTCCAAGCTACTACTCCGACGACCACGAAGGGGAGATCCCGGCCGCTCCTCTTTGCCAATTGTAGATCTGGCCCTGATCTGGACGTGGACGCCTATCATTTGACCGATTTTCCCCTTTGTCTTAGTTTAATCGTTGGTTTTACTCCGGTTTGGCCTTGCTCAATCTGTCACGGTAGCTGCGCTGGCCAGATTTTGGCCACTGGCTGGTTATCCCCCCGCACCATCATGAATGGTTCCGATTCGTTGGGTATATTCATTCTTAACCCTATTCATGTATTGAACATGATGATTTTCTGATTAAGTGACAATTTGGGTTTTTCTGTTAAAATCCTAATTATACTGGCTAAATTTGTGTTTACAAGTTTGATGATGAACACTATGTTTGTGTCTGAAAACTGATTTATGTGATTTACCCTAATATTCGATTTCCAAAGCTTATAATTTTGTTGTGACGAAATTGTGTTAAAAAATGTTGTTTGATGATGAATACCGTTGCTATTTCTAAAACTGATTCTGAGTATTACTGTGATCTTAGCTTTGTGGTGTTGGTTCTTGTGTAAAGATTGTGATATGTGAAGAATTTGTGTTAGATTTTGGAATTTGATGATGAACAAAATTCAGCACTTGCTATCATGTTTGAAAGCCGATTTTCTGATTATATTGTGATCTTGTTTTTGAATTATTATTGTGATTGTATTCTACACATACTATGACATTATTTCTTGTGCTCAGAGTGTAACCGTGGTGTGGAGAAATTGTGTTAGTTTCTGTTCGATGATGAGCACAATTACTGTGTTTGAAAACAAATTTTCTATACTATATAAACTGAGATCTGGAAAATTATATGTTTTCTGTAGTTTCATGATGAAAATAATCAGAAGTTACTATAGTGCCTGAAAGCTTAAGTATCTATGAGTTTAGTTTGTTATTTACCTTAGATTTCTGCCTAAGAAAATTGATGAAAACACCCTAATCTACCTGATTCTTTGCTCTTGAATTGTCAAATATGTTCTGTGTGTTTTTTTGTTTCCTCTATAGGTGATTAGCCACTGCCCATCGAACTGTCTGGAGCATGATTTCCAGCTATCCTGACAGCAGTGTTGGTGTTGCTTCTTGAGAGATGTTAAGGGTGTTGTGTTTTGGTTTCCGATTTTAGTTGCTATCTGATTAAGCTTGATTCAATAAATCTGTGTAAAAATTCCAATAAAGCAGGGTTGTTACATGTGATCATTGCATGTAATCAATGCTTTGACCCATCTTGGCCAAGGCATCTGAGGAACCCCTTACCCCTATTTTTCGTTTTTCTTTATTTTAATTTATTTATAATAATCAACTTATTGTCTATTAATCCATCATTTTATAATAATAGCTGATAGGGCCTTAGAATATTTCCATTACATCCTTGAAAGTTGCAACGTAGTCCTTAAGGTTCCATTCTTACAATTGGAGTGAAATTTGCAATTGTCATATATAGTATATAATGTAAATCTTTTTCATTTAATTCAACATAGATGAAACTATTCAATAAAAATATTTAATAAAAATAATTATGCAAAGAAATTTACAACACTCTTATTATCTAATACCGATAATAATAAAATTATAATAGTTATGCTGTTAATACTATTAGTAGTTAGAGTAAGTATAATAATTACAAATAGAGTACACAAATTATTACATTTGTGGAATAATTATAACTATCAAAAACAATAATAATGATATAGTAAATTAGTAAAATGTTGGTTAATAATATTAGGGAATATAATAGCATTACCAATGTACTATTTTTTTTTTTTAATAATAGTAATTCAAACTATAATAGGATAGTTAATATTTTTAGAATATAATTGGTATGGTAATTGTAATTATTATTTTATTACTAATAATAATAATAGAATATTTTCGGCCTAAATTTTTACAAATACGTCTCTTCTTATTTTGTAACTTTATTTGTCTATTTATTTGTAAGCTAGTTATTACTAATAACTCTTTTATTTGTAAAGACAAAATAGCTTTAAATTAATATGCTTATCATTTATCGTAGAATTTCAATTTTTTAACAATTCATTCAATTTCTATTTTTTTTTTTAAGTAGGTTCTCTATTTTAAACTTTCATATTCTTACTTATTATAGATTAGTGATTAATTACTACTAACAAGTCTTAAATCTTAAAAATAATTATCTTCTTTTAACGTTTTCATTCATGATAAATATTTATATTTATCGTCTATTTATTTATGGCTTACTAATTTAAAAATTACCCATTCGCTCATTACGTTGGTAATAATCTTTTTATTAAAAGAAGATTCCGACTGTGTCTTTAGAACATGTTAGTTTATACAATTTCGACTACTATTTTATTTCATAATCAATAAATAGCAAAATTTTATAGTTTCAAGGTTCCAAAACTTTTGGTTTTTACATTATTTATTTTCATGCAAAGGATTTGCAATTTTAAAATTGATTTTGAACATGCAAACCTAGTTCTAAACAGTTCCAATAACCAGGTTTATATGTGAGTTTTGAAGGACTTCCAGAACTTCGATTTATGCTTACTTTAGCTTTTTGGAAATCTTGGAATGTCTATCTTAACATACTAAAATTTCAGAACCAATGGCTTTACGGATTTCGAGTTATAAGGCCTTTAAGGCTAACTATTAAGAAAGAAATCGATTTCAGCACATGTTTTGAAAATTGAGTTTTTAGCTTTTGAATTGTATAAATCTGAAGTTTTTCTTGACATGAAAAAGCTATAATATATTATGTAGAGTCTAAATGTTGGAATGGTTAAGTTGGAATTAGTTTTAAGAGCCTGACTTATGGATTTAATTAAATCTTCAAAAGTATGTTCAGGTTGGAAAACCTTGTTTTATAGCCTCTGTTTTGGGTCTCGTTTTATACGTTAGTGAAAGAATTTTACTTAGATATTTTTATAGAATAAACCTTAAGATGTTATCAAACGTTTCCATTTGGTTTTCGTTAATTTGGTTTTGAACTGAGTAAGTTACAGCAAATCTAAGTCAGGGTTGTAAACTGTTAAAATTACTGGATAGACTTAGTTAAATAAAATTAAGGTTCTAAAGGCTATAGGCCAAATCTTAAGCTGAAATTTGGAGTGTAAGAACTATATCGTCTCAAGAGTTTATTAAAGTTAGTTCCACCTAAATTAGATTAAAACTGAATAGGATATAGTCAGGTAAAACAATAAAGGTTTTTTGAGGTTTTATTGGCAACGCCCCTCACCATGCCATGAGAACAAACAAAGAAAGCCACACTATCTCCTTGCAGCTTTGCCTCCTCAGTTTTTTAGAAGACCTTTTAGGGGGTTGGAATAATAATTTAGATAAGCTATGACTCCAGCATTAAAAATAAAAAAAAATAAACATTAATCCTGAAGCTGTGGATGATTGAGCCAGCTAGCTCTAAGATCTTGTTTGTAGTTTCCGTTTAATAAGTTGTACTCATTGCTTTTGCTAAAAAATGATTGGGAAAAGGATAGTGCACCATGCATCAGTCCAATCATACTATATCTGTCTACCCCATCCTGCCAATTGAGCAAGTCTTCGCTTTTTGGATCGACTTCTACCCAATGTGGGACCCTCCCGTCCAAGTGTTTTGGCGCCCTTGATGTTGTGCCAGCAAGAAACTACACGGTGTTGTTTTGATTTTTTTTAATGGGTGTTTGGGTACAAGGTTAACCAAAACACTCAACCCACAAATAAACAAGAACAATATTAAAAAGGGTATTATGGACATTTTACATGGGTCAAGGTACCAACTTGTTGTAAATACAAACTATTAGGTATTCCTATGTGATTATTGGAAAATAGATGTACTTTTTCCAATTAATGCAAACCACAGGGTACCAAATTGTAAATATCCCTATATAAATTAAAACTATTTGATATTCTTAAATATTCACATTCTCAATACTTTAAGATTTTAGTTTACCAAACACTATTCGGCTACTTTTAAAGTTTACAATACTTATAAAATTACATTTTACCAAATAGTTAGCTACTTCTCACAGCAGCTTTATCCTCCAGTACTGCTAGCATTAGTTTCTTCTTAAAACACAACATTACAAAACTGGGTCAATTTAGTTTTGTTAATTGAGCCTATATATTGTAGCATTTATATGAAATTATTTTGAATGTCTTCATTAATATTTACTAATTGAATTATGAAAATTATAATGTCAATGAATAATAACGATTGTCATTAGATGAAGTCAATGATAACATTATATTTTATTTATTTATTTTATATTTTTTACTATTCATAATATGGAAGTTATGTTGATTTTTTTTAACTTAATGTTGAAACTATAACTTTATTGTATTCGATTAATTGAAATTATGTAGTTTTGAACATTATATTTATTTTTATGTATTTTATTCACAAAAATCGAACATATCCGAACTCACCTAAAGTTTAATTGGGTGAGTTGATTTATTAATTTGGATTATTTGGGTGAGTCAAACTGTTGAGTTGTTAATTAATATTATCGTGAAAACACAGTGGAATGAAATTTAAATTTTTTTAACAACCTACAGGATTATCAAACACAAGCTAACGAATAAATAATCACCAAACGAGTTTTAGATAATTACTTTTGTAGACGCAGTAAATCAAAATCTCTCATTTTTTCGTTCTTTGACCCATGAACGTCCTCACTATGAGATCCTAGTTCTGCATATTCAATACCACTTGATCTTCTTTGTTATTCACATTCTCAATGCGCAAGTGGGGTGTGAGCACCTTAATTTAAACTAGAACTCTCAAATTATAGCTAGATTATTTGGGTATGTGTTTTCTCTCAATTCTCAGAACTCTTCTGAAAACTCTAAAAACATTCACTGTATAACTTCACTTCTAATTAAGGCTTGACTTATGCTATTTATAACACTAGGACTTCCATCTAATGAGGAATCCTAGTATGTCAATAATTGCCTTTTAGTCAACCTTAGAGAGAATTACAAATTCCTACTTAATTTGTAATTTCAGAGTATCTCATTTAAAATAAGATATGTCACATGTTCATATGCTATTGATTTATTATCCTCCCATAATTTAAACTATTTAAATTAATAGAATAATTAAATATTAGAACTAATAATATATTTATTTTATCTAATAAAATAATTATTCAATAACATTCATTTATCAAATCTCACTAAATAAATAAATAATATATTTAGTCTTATTATTTATTTAATCATATTAAATAAATAATTATATTTTATATTTATTTAACTCTTAAATAAATATATAGTCACATAATATATTTATTAGTTCCTTTTAATAGGTTGAGAGATTTTCAAAAATAGATCTATTACTCCATACAAGAATATATGGTGTTAACAGAGGAATCAAACGGACCTACATAATTGAAGCTCCAATAAATAATATTTAATTAATTAATCTCATTAATTATTAATTTTGATCCGAGTTGTGATCAGGGATCAAAATTGCACTATATGATTATTTAGATATATTTACAATAATTTTTAACAAAGATGTATCCATCTATATAACCATTTATCATGAAATATGATTCTCCACTATGATATTCATAATTAGAGACATGTATTAATAGATTTCATTCTATCTCTCTAATTACATCTTTATCTGTGTGCACCATTAATTCTCCAATGAGTGACCTATTTATGACCTAGTCGTAAATAAGGATTTATAATAAACTATATCAAAGATAGCATAAGCTTGTTTTCACCCAAGAATCTCGAATTAAACAACATAGAAATATCATTAGTCTTCGATTAACGAAGTTATGGATTCCATGCATCCGACTTGACGCTCTTACTATCCATAATATTATGTCTCCAAGATGATACTGTGGTTTTGAGGCTCAATACATCTCACTTATTGGTAAGTTAAAAGACACAAATCATGAATATGAGTTAATCAACAGTCTGGATTAAGATTTATACATAAATTAGTCATCAAGCGATAGAATGTAAAGTTCTTCATATAGTCAAATGGAACTTCATTGAAGATCTTATTTTATCATGGTCCAGTTCAATATGTGTTATAACATACTGATACCACTATCTATAAACTCTTTACAGTGATTCAAGATTAGATCACTCCCATTATAGAAATAATATGCACCACAAACTTATCAAAATAAAGCACTCAAACTTTATTTATCAATTTTGAACATAATTTATATTTAGTTTAATTACCAGATATTTTGTATGTGATCCCCACATACCCAGTAATAGACATTAAACAAGTATTGGAGCATTATGATACTTTGCCAAAAATATGTATTAAAAGAAAGTGAAACATATAATCAAACATATACTAAATAAATGTCAATTTATTTATTTCAATAGATAAAGAACTTTTTAAAAAAATTAGGATAAAACATTACTTTACATAGCACCTATCCTAACACAAAGGAAACCCAACAAAGAAGGACCAAAGCAAATTCTATAGATTTCATCAGGACCATGGCCACGAAACTCATGATTGTAGGCAGTTGAAGGTAGAAATCAAGAAGCTAGTGTAGAGAGGACACCTTCGTGAGTATGTTCAGAAAAATAGAAACACGGGCAAGAGGGAGGCGCGTATAGAGCAGAACTGGGCTCTGGCTCCGGCACCACTAGAAACCAAGATTGAGGTGAGAACTATCTTTTGTGGCCCAGCTACTAGGATACCAATCGATCCCAAAAGGCGTACGCTCATATGGCTTGAGAAACCCCCTACCTGTAAACCGTTAATTTGATGGAGCTTTGCTTCAAAGTACCATTCATGTTCTTGCAATCGATCATTTTCACTAAGGAAGAGGTAAGATCGCTAATCTACCCGCACAACGATGCTATAGTTGTAGACCTGTGAATCGCGGGAAGAAGGGTGTTCTGGATTATGGTCGACAATGGAAGCTCTACCAACATCTTAATCACCTCGATACTCAATTGAATGAATCTAATCGGGGTTAGGCTATGACCGATCCATACAACCCTCCACTGTTTCACCGGACATACCGTCCACATAGAAGGGATTCTCACATTGCCCGTCAAATTGGGGGAGCAGTCGTTTCATCACTTATAATCGGTAGACTTCCTCATTGTGAATTGCCCATCCATCTATAACACTATCATTGGGAGACAAACCTTAAATGCTATTCGAGCCATCACATCTACTTAACATCTCATGGTAAAATTTCCTACTATGGGCGGTGTCGGTGTTCTGCGCAGATCACAAACTAAGTCGCAAGACTGTTACTCGATCACGACCAACTGAACCTCAGACGATAGGCGATATGGGCACTCAATAGTGAGCACCATATCTCATCTCAGCCCCGGCAACACAGGGCCACAAGATAGCCTGATCCCCATCAACTACGGAGAGGCCTTTCAGGGAAAAGTCTTTGAGGTCAGCACCACCAGCTCTACCCCCAGGACACCGACCCCTAGCGAAGACGACAAGATTGTGATGGTAGGTCCCCACAGGGTCAACTTGGCCGAAATTAGAAAAATTGACTAGCTCGACCCGTGGGAAGAGTGTGCTGAATACAATGAGGAACCCCTCGAAGCCCAAAGGAGTCACTGTCTTTGAAGATAACCCTTCGAGAACCATGAAAATAGGCTCGGCACTTAAGGGAGATCTTCATGCCGTCCTCATCAATTTCCTGACCGAGTATCGAGACGTCTTTGCCCAGAGCCTTGCTGACATGCCAGGAATTGATCCTGAGATCATCACCTATCATTTGAATATTGACCTAATATGTCGACCTGTGAAGCAAAAATGACGAATTTTCAATGCGAAAAGATACAAAACCATAAACGCCGAGGTCGATAAGCTTAGCAGGGCCGAGTTCATTAGAGAAGTGAATTACCTGGTATGGATGTCCAACATGGTCTTAGTCAAGAAGGCCAACGGAAGCTGGAGAGTGTGTGTGGATTTTATGGATTTGAATGCAACAAGCCCAAAGGATAGCTTCCTATTACCGCACATTGAACAATTGGTAGATGCAACTTCTAGCCATGAGCTTCTAAGCTTTATGAACGCGTACTCAAGATACAATCTGACCCCCATGCATGAGTTAGATCAAGAGTACACCACCTTCCTCACTGATCAGGGCTTATACTGTTACAAGGTTATGTCTTTCGGACTCAAAAAGGTTGGGGCTACCTACAAAAGGTTGGTCAACAAAATGTTCAAGGACCAGATCGAGAAGACCATGAAAGTGTATGTCTACGACATGCTAGTAAAAGCTTGAAGTCGGCTTCTCACATCTCGGACCTCCGAGAAACCTTTGAAGTCCTAAGAAAGCACCAAACGAAGCTGAACCCCACTAAATGCACATTCAGCATGGCTTCCGAAATTTTTTGGGCTTCATGGTCCACTATTACGGTATAAAAGCCAACCCGTCAAAGATATGAGCGTTGCTAGTCATAAAGCCCCCTAGAAAGATCAAGGAATTACAGAACCTCATGGGATGACTCGTTGCTTTGAATTGGTTCATATCTCAGGCAACCGATAAGAGCCAACCTTTCTTCAAGGCGCTGCACAAGGGGAAGGAGTTCACATGGACATTAGAATGCGAAGATGCTTTTGAAGAGCTAAAGACATAATTGGGGAGACTACCTCTTCTCTCCAAGCCAAGACAAGTTGAAGCTCGTAGGGTTTATTTGGCAGTATCTCAAGGCATAGTACACTCGGCATTGGTTGGTGAAGAAGAGGGCACGCAGTGGCTAGTATATTACACCAGCAAGGCTTTTTGGATGCAAAAACTCGGTATACCAAGATGGAGAAGTTAGGACTTGCTTTGGTCATCGCAATGAGGAAGCTTCACCCGTATTTTCAGGCTCACACAATCCATGTGCCAACCAAATTCCTATTGAAGCAAGTATTCGATAAGCCTGTAGCATCGTGAAGAATCATCAAATGGGCCATAGAATTGAGCGAGTTCGATATCCAGTTCAAGCCGAGAACAACCATCAAGGGCCAAGCTCTCGCCGACTTTGTTGCTGAATTTACCTACTGACTTGCAGAAGTTCCAAAGGTGCCTGAAACGAAACCAGTGCCGAGCCTGCCCATGAGCACTTGGAAGTTCTTTATGGACGGGTCCTCTACGGGAAATTGCTCAGGGGCAGGTATCATACTAATCAACCCAGAAGGGACCAAATTATGCTTAGCCCTATGATTTTAATTCCCAGCATCCAATAATCAGACCGAGTACTAGGCTTTGCTAGCAAGTTTGAGACTGGCTAAGGAGATATCGGCTCGGCATCTCTAGATATTCAGCAATTCTCAGTTAGTGGTCAATGTTAACACCGAACACCAAGCCAAGGAGGAAAGGATGGCCGTTTATCTCTCCAAAGTATAGGAAATCTGGGACCAATTTGATTCCATACCCATATCCCAAGTCCCATAAATACCGACGGGCTGGCTTGTTTCGCTGCAGAGTTAAAGGAGTTTTAGTCGAAATCTGTGCTGGTGGAA
>WUAT03221347.1:0-11469 GCA_010015005.3 Ulmus americana | reverse complement strand
ATCTCTCTTTCTACACCTGCAAACAACTTCAGTGAACCCACTGCCATCATCATCAATGGTGTCCTCATATACAAGGAAGGAGACGGTTTCACATCGTACGATATGCGATTCCGGCAAAAAGGACCGATCCAGATCGTGAAATGCACGAGTTAAACAAAAAACGATTCAAGTGTGCGATTTGAATCGTATAGGTGTAAAACTGACTTGAATCGTATAATTTAAATTGGAAATTGTACGTTTTTGACAACATTGTAAACAATAATGAACAACAAGAGAGTATTGAGGCCAATTTTTAATTTTAAGCGGTAACATGCAAATTCGCACAAATTTAGGGGGCATTTGAACCGGTAAGTCTAGATACCTGGAGGACATTTTTGAAAGAAAACTAACTCCATTTTTTTGACAGAATTCCTGGAACCAACTCTTCCAGTTTTCTTGTGTTGTTTGTCAAAGGAAAGGCAGAGTTTACAAATGTGGTGCTAGTTCACACAAACAAAGAGTTGATTCATGTAAATGGAGCGTACAAATTCCAGTAAGATCAGACATCAGAGTTTCGACTCTTTAGAAAAACATATCCTCAACTCTGTAGACAACAAGTTCATAGTTTGGGGATCATAATCTCATTGATCCAAACCAACAACATTATATACGAAACAAAGAAGCACAAAAGCTACAATCAAGAAAAGAAGCACTTATATATATATATAAAAGCAGCTGTTGTAAAAGCAGGATCATATTGCTGCAGGATACTTGAAGCGAGCACAGGCACAGGCATGCTTCCCTCGGCAACGACATCCCCAATAAGGCGGCGGCGGCATTGGACAAGGCTTCCTCGGAGGCTCCACAGAAGAAAGGCAATGAACCAAAAAAAGCAACAATAGTGGAGCAATAATTAGCGCCCAGTTAATCTGAAATTTTGGTTTCTCAACTTCTATGACAGAAGGGTAGGAGAAAAGCCATGGAAGGGTCAACAATATTGCCACCACTAACAAGAATAGCAGAATTGGTGATAAGGGTGCACTTTCGCTTCTACATCTGCAAGGCCTTCTACATGCACAGTAACCCATCTAGATTAGACTTGATTTGATCAAGTTTGAGGACCAGAGAGTGGTTAGAACTGGAAGGGCTTCGTTTATAACAATAGATGGAATTGGTAAAGATAATTGGTTACTACTTCTATATCTCGGTCACACAACTGTTGCGTCCACTTTTTTGGTCTTTTGCGATCAAACCATTGTCCGCCACCACCATAAAAAACAATAAGGTCATTATATAGATTGTGACCGACGAACCATCAGCTTCGCGGATAATCCATTGTTAAATCAATTTTGCCTTGTTTCGAGTGAAATGACATTTTGGTACCGACAAAATATCACAAAGGACCTCTAATTTATAAAAATATCAAAACCTGTCCTTTTATATTATACAAATTTCATTATGATACCTGAAAAACGATTTGAACATTTAAAAATGTCTTTTTGAGATATCTTCGTCGTTATAATACCTTGAAAAACAGTTTTAACACTTAAAAAAGACATTTTTATCTTTAAATTACGTCTTTTTAAGTGCTTAAATTGCTTTTTAATGTCTCACAATGAAATTTATACAAAATAAAAAAGTAAGTTCTAATATTTTTGAAAACCCAAAGTCTTTTATGACATTTTGTCAAACTAGAGGTACCAAAATTAAATTTTCCCTTGTTTCGATATGCATCACTCTTAGCAAGCTGCTTTTGCCTCGTGCTAGCTTACCATTATTTATTTATTTATTTTTGAGATAATTACATTTATCCTCATTGGTATTTAAGTCTAGTCATCCAAAGTGCTAGGAGAAAAATGTAATTATCCCTTTTTTTTTATTGAAAATAAGTTTTTATCTTTTGGAAGAGGAGCCAAAGCTGCCAGAAGAATTTAACCATATACCATACCAACCGAACAGAGTTGGTATGTTGGTGACATTAAGCAAGCATCTGGTTGACAGAGCAATCAATATGGAAATAATTTACCAAGTTCAACAAAGGTACATTCAAGAGTTAAATAAACAAGCAAAACTACATGCATATAATATATATATGTATATATGCACATATTTTTTTCTGAGTAATAAGATAAACAATATTGACCTAGTCAAATAAGTCACCCCACAAAGTAGCTCAAGGAAAAAAAATCCACTTTGCAAAGGCATGCATGCTTGTTGGACCCAAATTCCTGTTGGTGGAGCCACCCCACTAAAATCGACGGAAACTGCATTGTTTCTTACTTCTATGACGGCATCACAGATCGTCAGCAAAAAAGAAGCCATCTTTCAAAATTTTATGTACAATAGATAGCATTTAGCTTACTGGTCCCGTTAATTGTAAAATTTTCCAGGCAGATGAATAGGGTTGGCCTAGACTTTCCCTTCATACTGGAAATTGAGCTTGTAATCATGTTGTAGAGTGGCTAGGGTGTTTCTGCATGGACCCTCTACAGAAACAAAAAAGAAAATGTGAGAAACCAACAAAGAAAAAGAAAGAAAATTTCACTTGTATCTGATCATGTCAGGATTGATTTTGCTGACCTCCAAATACAGTATGAAGATACTGGAGATCGTCTTCTGAGCAAGCATCTATTAAAGCATATACACCTGGTCTTAGAGCTTCGTCAATTTCCCTGTCAAATTAGTAAAGTCATAGTTCAGCTTCATGACTAGGACCATATATGTACAACATTCAACTTAATATCAACATAATTTACTTCATATGTTGTGTTGTTCTGGCATGGGATAAATAATAATACTTTTTTTTCTTCCACTTTCCAGGAGTAGTTGAAGGGGAAAAATGAAGAAGAAAGGTTTGAGTTGTTGGAGAAACACAATTTTGGAATAATGTTGAATTAACAAATCCACAGGGACACAAGAGTTCGGAAAAGAAATAAAGACCATGTGCAAGATAATAATACGTAATTATAAAAGAAGTATGAGATAAGGTAACATAAATTACCTCTTGAAGCCCGTTTTTAGGGGGCCATAGCCTGAATAAACACATATATAACTGGATAACAACTGAGAACAGTGCCGGCCCAAGACATCCTTTTGGTGTCTTATCTGCAAAAATTAAAAAGAGAAAATATGGTCATAAAACCAAATGATTATAATCCTTCTTGCCCCTTTTTAAAACATTAGAAAACAAGCAGGTCTCCTGAATGCCCTTTGCCACTAGGATGAGCCAAGCCATTCTCATATTGTCATCTGGTATACCTCCTTTTTTTCTCTGCCCCGAGCTTGTTTAGGCCTTTAGGGGCTATTGATTGATGAGATAACGTAGGATTGGGCAACAAACCATGTTTTCAATAGGAGATTCAGTATCATGTCACAGGCAACCAAAACCCAACAGAATATAGTAGAAGTAGGCATATAAAGCACACACGAGGAGAAATGAAAAAGTAAACTAACATATGGATCATTAGACGAAGATAGAGGATTCTCAACCATTACACAGGCATGCTAATAAAAGTAATGCTCACCTCTTCGTATATTCTTCGTAGACAATAAGCACACTTTATACCTTCTTCCACTTCCAATGAGAAGGAACCATTTCTGACCTTCATATCGGAATCCTTTGTCTCCAAACAACGAAGGAGGGCAGAAACAGAAGCTTCAAGAATAGCAATGCACCTCTCGCATTCACTGGAAGTTAAAAAACATTCTTTGTATTTATACAGAAGCCACTTTGTAAGGAAAAGAAAGTTAATCTCAAATAAACCACGGAAGTTCAATGAGTAACATTACATGCGGTATGTTCTAAAAAATTTGAGAAAATTATTAAGGATAACCAAGACAGCCTAAATGCATGCTCATGCATATAAGAATTAGCATCAAGGTTCAGACCCTCTTAAGCTTTAACATAGCATCATTGGCTAAACATAAACAAAATAAATAGCCATGTTGTGGTCGTGTGATAGTCACAAATTTTAAAGGATGATACAAATGCAGAGGTAGAGCAAAACCAAGTTCGTGTTTATCCAATAAGGGATAAACTCAGAAGGCATGAATGTAAAGAGGGTCATTTCGTGTTTACTATTAATATCAAATTATTCTAGTGATTGAATTGAATAGGTCTAATTTCATCTTCATATATCTTTTTTATACTTTTAGTAATCTCTTGCTTTTGCTATGTTAAAAAACTAGTGCCAACTAAAAATTGTATAAACCTTTACAATAAGAAGAGGACCAATAAAAAACCATACCTTTTGTGATGTTTTAGAACAGTATATAATAATCGGCAGCATGCAGCAAATAAATTGATTGAGAATTGCCTGTCCACACCCCCAAATTGCAGACTTCCTACTGGATCCGAGATATCGTTATTTGAAATTCTCGAAGAATCATACTGAGTAGACGCTTCAGAAATTTTGAGCTGATGGAAATCCTGAAAAAGTGCTGCAGGTATACGCAAAGATTGTGCTATGTGCCAAGAATCCATTTGGAACAGAGCATGTTTCCCCAAAATTCTGATCAGTACTTCAACACACATAAGAATAACAGCTCCTGGATCTGGATCAGTATCACCCATCAATCTCTCATAGAAAATGGATGGACTCTGCAAGTGCAGAATTATATTGAACACACCAGCGATTAAGCTCTGAATGTGTCTTTTAACCACACTTAAACGTTTACGTCCTGAATGATAAATCAATGGTCAGAGAAACTCAAGAAATAAGATAATATGCACTAGTAAGCCAAAAATGATGTTGCAATATTGTTTACCTGAAACAAATTCTAGAACCAAATCCAAGCAATCAATACCAGCTGCAACAATTGAAGAAACCTTTCCACCATTCACATTTCCAGTCTGTATGTCATAAATCATCGGGTACCTTTCCCGCACGCCAACTAGCGCTCTCTCTATGGCTTGAATTGCAGACAACAGATGCAACTCTGATGGTTTCTTTATATATACTGTGAATGACAATCGCAGCCTGGATTTAAATATATCCAATCTGTGTGGCTGGCAAGAATGAGATGTTTCAGAAATCTCTAAATGACCATAGAGCATTTTTGTGCTTGACTCTGTCTCGTGAGATGCAAGGGTAGCTTGTTTTCCTTGGAAAGTAATGCATTTTCCTATAGCCCTTAACTGCAGCTCTACCATCTTGACATATTGATTTCTGGACAAGGTAGGATTAGTCAAAGGAAAATGATTCCCCAATTCTTCAATATACTTCAAAACACCGTCTAACCAAACAAAAGAAGAGGGTTGTGGAACTTGAGTCATGTCTACTAATTCTGATAACAAGACCTGTGAAACACCAGTAAGACTTTGCATCAAGCTTGCAGACAAGGGAGCACTCTTGATGTGCATATTTAGCCTCAAAATAGCTGAAGCCGCAATCAATAACTGCCTGAGTAGAAATGCTGCTTCCGGACATTTACCCTTTAGCAAGTTGCTTAGAAAAGACTTATTTAAAGGTAGCTGCTCAAATGAATCTAGCTCAGTCAGAACACTGGCAATAGAGTTTGTCCCGTCCAACTGGCGCTGCTTCCGATTTATAGCACCATTTCCAGGGTCGTCGTTGAGATCAGAAGATGCCAAGCAGTTCATCGTCACATCTTTAGAACAGTCTTGCTGTTTATTACACGAAACATCAGCCTTCACACCTGACTTTTTATGTAAAAGCTCCTCAGCACTCAGTAGACCTTTATTCCCTCTTGCCTTTTGAATATGTTGAGCATCACTTAAAAGCAACATGGGTAATAAAAGACTAGAAAGTTCTATGAAATCATTTATACAAAGGTTGATTTCAGAGTTAGGTTTGTCATACCACTCTAATAATCCAACTTTATAATCACTACTTCTCATATCTGTTTCTTTCACAACAGATGCAAGGCCCCATAAAAATCCACTAAAGCAAGAAATTATCGAACAAAACTTGTTAAAATTCACAACGGTTGCACCAGCACCGTCTTTTTCATCATAAAGGGCATCCTTCAGCAAGACATTTAAGATTTGCATCTGCTCCCGCAAACTCTTGGCAACATGTAAAACACTTTTCCAGCCTTCAACATAACTAGAGGAACCCAAGAATGAATCAGATTCACTCTTTTCATGGTCAGATCCGGCATCTTGTTGCTATTTACAAGATTTTTTAGCATTTTTAATGTAATGGACAACATGGTTAAATTGAAACTTGTTCAATGTCACAAATACATACAATGTGTGATCCATTAACGAAAAGATCATATCACCAACTTGACTGCCACTATCTTTTGGAAGTAACTCTTGAATACCGACAACAGCATACAATGACTTGAAAAGCCATAAAACAGGAAGCGAGTCCCCAGAAAACAAAGATTTAAGAGAAGTGTGACTTGCTTCTGTCTTCTCCTCAAAAGAAACCATAATTATAAATTTCAAGACCTTCCGGCAACACAAGAACAATCTGAGAAGCTCACAACCATTATGTGAGAGAGAACACTGAGAATCTAATAAGCGATCAACAATAAACCTGAAACACAGGACCAATCATATTAACAAAAGCATTAGAATAGTCTGAAAGATTATGCTCCAGTAGAGAACTTAATTCAAAGCATAACAGAACACCGTGATATTCCAAAAATCTCTTAAGGCTGCTTTGGTATAGAATATGGACGTATATGTTATTAGAGTCATTACATTCTCAGCAATGAAGTTAGAGAAAAAGTTCATGAGAAGTGATTATTTTGATTAAAGTAGTTTCATGCACACGGCTTGTAGAAACAAATTCAAAAGACAAGAGACTAAATACACTAATCCTAATTGTATAAAGTTCATGATTAAAAACAACAAAATTGGACAACCATGTTACATTTTCTTCAAAATTCCTAGTCTTTTAAAAAGAAATTCCAGCAAGTTAAATTATTTAAGATGAAACAGAACATGAAGGCTAGAGGACCATGGAAACAGTTTAGGCGAACAAACAAAAACAAGAAAAAACAGTACGGACAAAGCATACCTTTCAAGGTTGAGAATAGATGTCGCTAGAAGAGAAAATGATCTTGAATTGAAAAATTCCTTTGGCATCCAACTCAAAAGATTGAGCAAACTTTGACAAGCTGTAGGTTTCATGTTGGTTAAAGCCATGGTTTTTGGTTCCTTGCCACTTTCTTTGAGCAGCTCACCGCAACCGTGAGTATCCAGTCTTGCAGCTGACAAATCATTACCTAGAAAGTGTTTGTTGCCAGAAACAATTGCCAATGAACGCTCTAGGTCACTTAAAGCCTCTAGCCAGTTAGGCGATGACTTTAAATTAACATTTCCACATGAATTAACAGTAAATGGTAATGCAGATTTCTCCAAGGCACGGCAAAACCTCGAGGCCAAATACCTGCAGACAAACTGATACAAGAGATTGAATGAATTCCTGGGCTGCAATAACTTCCCTATAAACTCAACTAAATGGACCCATACACTAAAAAAGAAACCCAAAAACAAAATGAACACATACTCGAGCATAATAAACATTGAAACTGTGGTGCAAATCAAAGTCTGTGTGCATTTAGAGAGGGGAAGATGGAAGCTGCTTACTCTTTGTTCGTATAGAATGGAGTTATTGAAGAGTTCTAATGAAATTTTTTGCGTGGTGACTCTATCCAGTTGGTTGGTTTCATGGCTCTGGAGCTTCCCAGCCTGCCCAAAACTGCTTCTCTCGCAGGGAAGTGAGGTACAAATTAAAAGAGAAAGGAACTTCTTCAAATTTTTTTTATCAGCGTGAGTACACCAAATATCAATATTTTGGCAGAGAATCCACCATATTGCAGTAGGCAATGATTTCTTGTTGAGAGAAGAAACACCCAAATCCCATTCATCACTTGCATGGGCAGATGTAACCGTACAAGTAGTATCATCTGAGTTGTAGATTGGCTGTTGATTGTCTGACACTAATGTCAGGTGCTCCATCATGAAACCAACAAGGCCTGCTGCCTCTTGCTTCATAGTTGAGATGCACTTTTCCAGCTTTTTGCCTTTCTTGTGATAACGTGACAAGTCAGCATCATCAAGCAACCTATTTTGGACCAGACTATCATTATTTTGCAGCAAGTACTCAAAAGAATTTATCTGCCTGTTCAAATCAACAAGCCTCTGAAGAGCCATAGCATGCATTACATAGATCAAGGTACAACAATCTTCAGCAATATCCTGAACATAGATGTTTGAAACAGATTGAATAACAACAGGAAGAGAAGCCGAAGGTTGTACAAAGCAAGAAAAGTAACCATCATTGATCACATCACTATGCCGCATCCAATCTCCACCAGAGTATGCTGTGAATAAATCCCCCATTGCTTCAGACATCTTTCTTGATTTTTCAGGAGGCATTAGACTAGCAGCTTGCCTATATAAGATTCGACATGACATGTACAACTGAAAGAAGAAGACAAAGACCCAATGCGTTGAAATTCTAAACCTCTGCAAATCATCTCTATGTCCAGCCAACTCATTGCCAAAAGATTTTCCCATGACAGAAACGATGAACTTGTTGACAGCATCTGGCTGCAGTCCAACTAGGCTAGTCATGTAAGGACACAATAAAGTTATCAAATCCTTTAGAACTGCTCCAACAAGGTTACTATTACCCATCGTGACAGTTAGTGAGTTTAGCACTAGACCATACACTTCAAACAACCCTCTCCCCAAAAGTTCCGCTCGCAAATTGAACCTGCTATGAGGATCTGACTCGCCAAATTTATTTTTATCAAACCCTGAATCATTGATTTTTATCCATTCCAACGATTCTGATATATCTGCATTCAACTGCTGAATACACCCACTTGATTGTCCTTCTGGTATAGATTTAATAGCTTTATTAATGGTGAGCTTAAACTCTTGTGAGCATAATAGCATCCCAACTGATTTGGCATAACCGTCATCATGTAATGAACCCAAGAATCTAGTGTAATTCACCTCCTCCTCAGCAACTTGTGAATGTAAACACCTTATTGCTCTACACAATGTGAAAGTAGCATTATTCACCTGCATTAGTTTAATAATGTGAGAACTAGGATACAGATCTAACAAAAAAGTTCATCAACCATAACAAATTATGATGGCTTTTGACAACTTCCTAAACCAGAAAA
Organism: Ulmus americana; assembly: GCA_010015005.3. NCBI lineage: Eukaryota > Viridiplantae > Streptophyta > Magnoliopsida > Rosales > Ulmaceae > Ulmus > Ulmus americana. The sequence goes on along the minus strand of WUAT03221347.1, from coordinate 2,376 downwards.
GAAAGTTTTAAAAGTAATGTGGAAATAAGTTTCAAATATCTGTTACCAACCTGGCGAAGTTTACAATAGAGATCAAACAATTGGCATCCGAGGTCTGTTATCTTACGAACTAATGAGTGTTGATCTGACACATGGGTGAAAGAAAGTCCAAGTGCCAAATAAGAAAACATCATAAGCCACAAGCTCACCAAATCATTCCCAATAACCTCATATTCAATTTCCAAAAGATAACCAACAGCAACAAGGATCTCCTCTGCTAATAAAGTTAACATCTCCATCTCTTTCTTGTTATTAACATCATAATTAGACAACCTAATTAAATTGGAGGACAATGACATAATCATATCATATACTTTCTTCAAGAAGTTTACGAATGCTCCCCCAGAAATGTCCTCTGTTCTCAAGTATACCTTTTCACGCATAAAGCTGCCGAGCAAATTATTCATAGATTTAAGTGTGCGATGAGCATCCGACAACAAAGGTCCCATTCCATGATTGGCTACTAGGTATCCATTAATCTCAAGCAAATGAGGCTCCAAAAGCAGTACAAAAAAATCAAAAAGTGACTTTCGTCTCTCTGCAGTTAAAGTAGTTGAGGAAGCTTGACTTTCAGTAGTCCCTGTCACAGCTCCTGTTAAATCTTTAACTCGATCAACAAGCAAGCAAAATACTTTTCCCATGCTACATGTTGCCAGTTCCTTCTTTGCAGCCACAATTCTTTCAACTTTGACAAAAAAGTGTCTGTGGTAACTCTTGATGACTGTTTTGGGGACCTTTGTTCTCTTATCATGGGATGCAGCGTATTTCTCCGTACTATGTAAGGTCAAAAATCCATCAATATGGACAGGATGAAACAACCCATGAGACAAGACATCTTCAACTAGCTTCAGTAATTTTTTTCTCCAATCAGGACAGCATTCATCAATCTGATGATATAAGATGCCTAAAGTATGCAACAAAGGCTCAAGAAGTTTATCAATAAAATCTTGAAAGCCATTTTTACGAGTAGCGTGTGCCCTCAAAAACTTGGCAAAAGGCTCAAATATCAAGCACGAGAGCTGCAAGACACAAGCACCCACGTTGCCACCCCCAAGGTTTTCAGCAAATATTTTATGAGTAAGCTCAAGCACTGCTAGAATAGTTGAAACCCATAGGTCTAAATTTTCATTTGATAATCCACCATGGGATGAGAATACTAAAGAGACGCAGTCAAGCACAGTAAAGTACAATTCAAAACCTTCACCAGATGAAGAAATCTTGCTGGGTTGGGACAACAGACTTTTTGCTACAAACGAAATTGACCTTAAAAGGTTTCTTAAGAAACTTAAAGAAACATCCAATTTCAAAGACTCCTCCAAGCAGAATTTAAAAATCTTCCAGCATCTAAGATCCAAAGAAGTCTCTGAAGATATCAACAAAGATTGAACCCAATTATTAAGGAAAATTATCAAACGTGACAATGTTACCGTCCCACAATCCTGAAGGGGTTCATTTCCTTCTTCTTTCACTTTCGAAATCACAAAATTAAAAGCCATCTCCACCTTCCTGCAATAGAATTCCCTCATTTATCAAACAAAAAAAATACATAAATAACGAAACAAGTAATGTTTCGAAGGTAAGATAGAACATCTGACGCACAAATTCTCATACATTATAACCCATAAAAACCAAATAGCATTCCTATAGTAAGCAGGAAAATAAAAAAAAAAAAAAAAACTATTTACGAACTTCAATTTAGCGAAAACGTACTTCGTCTTATTAAAAAGAGGAAAAGAAAAAAAAGTCCAAAGAGAAAAAAGGCTAACTCTTGAAGTTCAAGGTTTTTGTTCTGGATGGATAGAATCAAGTCCAGGTTCCTCCATGGGAAACCTCTGCTCTGCTCCAGCCTTTTAGTTTCTTCTTCATCTTCGAGTTTCCGATGCTTTTCGGGAGACTGTTTGTGTTTTTCATAGCTTTTTTGCTTCCTCTTCACGGCCTTCTTCGTTCTCTTCTCGGAATCAACCATTGTTAAGTCTGGAAGGATTTAGTTGAGGACGAAGGGGGTTTAGGGTTTAAGAGGTGGCGCCCTTTCTCATTAACGGAACTATTCCCAAATTGTCACTTGAATCCCAAAGTTGGAAATTGGCCCTTGAACTTATATTTTATTTGCAAATTTGAATAGAATGGAAAAACAACCTAATTTCTGTACTTTTTTTTTTGTCCAACATGACTCATATTTGCACAAATTATTAAAAAGTACCTCAATTTTTGAAAAATATTGAAAGAGACATGTTATTTGGGCTAAATTATATCTAGGTACCTTTCATCTTTTTTTTTTTCTTCAGAAAATGACAAGATTACCTTAGTACCTACTACCTATTTTGAATGGCTTAGATT
>WUAT03221126.1:0-11469 GCA_010015005.3 Ulmus americana | reverse complement strand
AGGCTAAAAACAGGAGATTGTAAGATTGAAGAATATGAAGAATTGTTTGGGGTGAAAAGTGTGGTGGTAACTGGAACAGAAAGCTCAGAATTAATTGCGACACACTGGATGAAGTTTTCTAGAGTTGAAGCTGATTTTGCCCATGAAGATGATTGGAAGAAGACAATAAGCAGCAATATGGAGAATTTCGAAGCCATTTTTCAAAGCTTCTTTTGGGTTTGTGTCTTTTTGGATGTTCCAATAGCTCTCTTTGTTGTCTATTTATAAGTGTTTCATAACTCTCAAGCCTCATCTTAAATAGTAAGTCGTTGTTCTCTATTAATTGAATTATCTACAACTCCGGTCCATATCCAACGAAAACATAATTAAAAAAGTGCAGTAAGCAATTAAATACGATACATTATATCTACAACTCCAGTCGATGTTCAACTATTTATTTGATTTGACCAACCTATAAGATTCATTTTAGATATATATACAACGTCAGTCAATGTCCAATTAAATTGAAGAATTCTATTTGAAGACTTGAGAAAAAGTCAACCGTCAGAATTTGATCTTATATCATGGCAAAAAAACGCGTGATAGCTATTTGGTACCATAGAATCAATAGTATTAGTAGAATCACTGGATTGATCCTTATATCATGCCATAATTTCATACCCTTTTTTTCCTTTAGTGATTGACCCGTGTTATTCCAGTTGCCGGTCAATTGAACTTGCATAAATTAAATGTAATAAATCCAATAATAAGCAATCCTAAAATAATTTTCAGACTCCTTCCCGTGTGGAATGCAATTCAAATAGATATAGTACTAGTATTAATAATAAAACACCTATGTTTATCTGTTACAATTTGCTCGTACTATTAAATTTTTGCACAAAGTATTCCTACACTATTTGAATTTTTTAATTGCTTCACTTGATTTGCTCCGTTAGTCATTCTAAGAAATATTTTGATCCGGACCCCAAGAAAATATTTAAGGTCTCCAAACTGATTCATTTCAAACTCAAAAGTTAAATGTTGTTGTAAACCAGAAATCTTATCACATGATCATCACCCGTTGTAAATACTATCTTCATTAGAGAGAAGCAAATAACAAAACAGAGAGAGGGTATTAGTATAATTTGAGTATGCAATGAAAGACATATTTATGCACTATCTTTATTAGGTAACAAGTATTAATAAAGCTGTAATTTTCTCAATAAAACTTTTAGCTACAAATTAAATTAAATCGTCACTCATCGGTAGTAAAAGAAGCTACGTCTATTTTGACACCTATTTTCACAAATTGATGGCCGTGGGTGGTACTTTCTATTTTCATAAATCATAGGTTGTTCGTAAAAATTCGCCGCCTAAAGAATTACAGAGAAATTAGACGGCTGTTATTATAAATAACTGCTTTGAAAAGTTTAGAAAACTTTAGGTGGTGGTTGGTTAAATAAACCGCCACCTAAATATAAACTTTAGAAGGTGGTTTTTATAAATAATTAAAAAAAAAACGCCACTTATTCTAATAGACAACCACATGTGCATTTCTGCGTGTGATTTTTATAAATTAGGCAGCGATTTTTTATACCCAGCTCCGTCACCACAATCCAAAATTAGCTTGGGTTTTTCATTGTTCGTGTAGATCTCTAATTACATTTCATTGTTCGTATAGATCTCTGATTTTGTTCTTAATTTAAACTTGGGTATTCGTAAGTTCTCTCTAAACTTTTGTTCAAATATGAAAAAAATAAAAATAAAAATTTCTTAGGGTTTTCATATAGATCACTAATTTTTGTGTTTGTATATATGATGGTTTTTGTTGTTTCTTTTTAGTTTATTTCGTTATGTAAGTGGGCATAAACCTCAAAATGAAGCTTCAACATTTTTCCTACATGCCATTTGTAAGGAAATGTCAGTCAAAACTCAGTCTAATGCTTGCTTTTAGAAGTATCTTTGGTAAGTTTAATACATTTTGTTATAGTTTTAGATTTTTCTTTAGTGATTTTGAAAATTTAAGATTCTTGCAATGTTTTAGTTATTTTGAGGTTGAAAATAATAATTTATATTTTATTTTGATTTAAACTACAGCTTCCGGAGTTCGCAGAAGTTGTGCAAGATGATATTAGGTAGACCCAAGCCACTAAATTCGTTAGTTGAAGTTGCACATGAGGATATTACCTTTATTGTTAGACCCTGGGGTATTAAGACCATGGTGAAGCTGCTTCAAACAATGATTTAGTGGCTGAAATATGAAGCATGTGGGGTTTTATTTAAAAGTTCTTCTAGATAAGTCATTTTGGTTGATTCAAACATGAATTATGGCGACTTCGATTTTCATCTTGATGAATTGTATAGCTAATGTATGTGAAAATATGAGTATTTATATACTGTTTGTAGGTGTCTCTAGTTTGTTAATTCAACAATACATCAAATGTATTTTAGTATTAGTATACCTGAATCACTTGAAGAGGCACCCTTAGTGAAAATCAGATTTTCACTACCATATTAGCTATAAAAATCCATCAGTGTCAAACTCTAAGAGACCTTAGTTCTTGTGAGAAACAACAGTTTAATGACTCATTAGGTGGAACTAAAAAAACCTGTTTAGCTCATGTTTCAATATTTTTATTACTGATAATTATTATTCTCTAGATATGATTATGTTTTTTTGGATTATCTTATATATTTTGATTGCAGGAATGATTAAAATTTTGAGTACGAAAAAAATTATTTTGTTCTAAAGTTCTACATTAGATGGCGGTTGCTATAATTAACCGCCACCTAACAATTGTAATTAAGATGATTGTTTACGAACTGCCACAATAAAGCTTAGACAATGGTTTCAAACCCCCGCCTCATATGTTTTTTCTAGTAGTGAGATGTCACACATCTCATAATTTTTTCCAACCACCTACCATCAAAGCCAAGCTTTTTCCATAACAGCTTCCAAAAAAGACCATTCATCACGATCATAAGCCTTTGACCTATCAAGCTTAAAGGCGAACTTTCTACCATTCCTAAAGAGCCTTTTTCTCATTGTATGAATACCTTAAAAACCTGCTATACCATTATCATCAATAAGTTTCCCGCCGTTAAATGCACTTTGGCACTTGAATATAATCAAATCAAGAGACTCCTTAAGCCTGTTGGCCAAACATTTGGCAATTATTTTATAAGTAACGGTGCATAGACTTATAGGTCTGAATTATGATATCCTTTCTAGTTTATTAACCTTAAGAATGAGAGAAATAGTCTTATTGATAAAATCCAAAGGAGCCCCATCATTGAGAACTTTTGAACAAATAGCCACAACATTATTACCAACCAAATTCCAAAATTTCTAATAGAATGAGGCTGACATCCCATCCATGCCAGGAGACTTGGTGGGATTCATAGAGAAAACAACAGATATGATCTCATCCACAAATAAAGGAGATGATCATTCATTTCTTGGGTAATTTTGCAACGGATAGCATCAACCACTGTTCTAATAAGGTCAGAAGAGGGAAACAAAGAGCAGGAAATTGAACTAAAATACTCCCCAACGATATTATCCACCAAACAAAGGTTAATTTGCCAAGCCCCATTACTATCAAATAAACCTTTGATTTCATTCTTACCTCTCCGATTAGAAGCTTTCCAGTGAAAAAATTTAGTATTTTTATCACCATCCTTCAACCATCTAACCATGTTTCTCTATCTCTTGAACTTCTCCTCTTTAAGAAGAAGAGCATTAAGCCTTCTTTCAATATCTCTAGACTCCATCTAGGTAGCGGTATCAAGCGAAGAGGAAAGGGAATGTAATTTCTTTTTTAAAGAGCTAATCTATGAGGAGAGGTTTTTAAATTTTGATTTTCCCCAACACTGCAACTTTTTAGCGCAAACATGCAAATTATCAACAAATAGTTCCATCGATTCCCTTAACCCAGGAATTAGAAACAATATTTCCAAATCCTAACAACAAGCTTCTTCAAAGTGAAAATGGGAGTTCCTTTTTTCTGACCACAAAGAACTTTAGACAAATTCTAAGAACAGCTCATAAGCAAGGGCCAGTGGTCTGAACACCAAAAATCTAGATGATTCACGTTAGCATTTAGGAATCTGTTCCTCCATTCTAGATTAACAAAACAATGGTCCAGTCTTTCATAGATTAAATCCCCTTGCCGATTAGTCATCCAAGTGAAGGGATCACCCTCAAACCCCAAATCCCTAACTAAACACTCATTAGTTGCCCTTCTAACTTTTCAATAGCCAAAACAGATTCGTAATTACACCCTTCTAACTTTTCAATAGCCAAAACAGATTCGTAATTACACCCTTCTTTCTCATTCCAATCTAGGCTTTCATTAAAGTCTTTAGCACACATCCAAGGGCCATCTTGTAAGAAACAGAGTCTACGTATTAACTCCCACGAAACTGCCTTTGAGAGCTATTAGGATTCCCATAAAAATGCCAGGGAAGCATACCTAGGCAAGAAATCATTGCATCAATATAAAATCAAGAAGATGAACCAATAGTCACCAACATATCCTCCTTCCAAAGAAAAAGCATACCTCTACTCAAACCAACTCTATCAACAACAAAAGAACCAGAAAAACCAAGTTTTCTCTTCAAATGTAGGACACCAAACTTATCAAGCTTTGTCTCAATTAAAAACACCACTTCTGGATTATGACATCTAATATGGGAAAGTAATGCATTAGACGTCTAGGGGTTCCCAATTCCCTGGATGTTTGACACCAAAACCCTCATTACTCCTGGCGACCTTGCCTGGCAAGGTTCGCTGATCCATCTTCAACATCAAGAGACGAGGAATCCACCTGCTTATATCTCAATCCTAGAAACAGAAACACTACCCACTGCATTCACATTCTGGACATCAGAAATCAGGAAATTTGTTTTAGAGGGAAAGGAATTAGGAGAATACCTTAACTTTTGAGCACCATCCACGCCCCCGCGGCCCTCCCCCCCTAAATTATGATACTGAGTAGATCAATCCTTTGAGAAACCCAAAGCTATCTCCTTTATTTTCCCCTTCGAAATCTGAGACTCTCCTCCACATGTAACCCTCTATTCCTTGGCCTGTTTCTTTTCACTGTTAGTGGAACCACCAGATCCGCCCAACCCATCGTCCCCAGACCAACCTTCTTTGCCGCTCTACTATCACCACTTTCCACCTCCTCATAACATCTCCTCTTCGCCACACCATCCCTACATTCATCAATTAGTCGAGAAGAGGTGCGATTTTCCAAACTATCCTTTGAATCGTGAAACTCAAAAAGGGACTTTCCCTTCAAGGAACTTGAGACACAACCTTCCTTACCCTTTGGCTCAAATCCTTTACTTCTCAGCAACAACCGTTTGCGGAAAGCGAATTGTCAAATGGCATGTCATTTTCCAGCCTTGCTTGACCTTGTGACTCGTCGTTTGGTTTAGTATAAGAATCATATGGCTTGTCATTTTCTGCTGATATCTGACCACCAATTCTTGCAATCTCGCACTCCTCATCATCACTGGAATTTTTTTTTTTTGGGGGGGGGGGGGGGGATAAGGGTTAAGACGGCGCATGTATAGTAGTCGCCCTATGGGATCTACAATGATTCCCATAATACTCTTGCATTTAATGAGAAATATCTTTCCCATTCTCCAAACCTCCCATGGGATTTTCCAATTGGAGACTGGCCTTGCCATCCGATATTCTTGCTTTATACCTTTGAAAAACTCTGTTTTGATTTCCCAATCCTTCAGAAGTTATACGAGCGGCCTTAAAGAAATCTCTAGTTGAGCATTCAGATTGTATCCAAGGACAAATAAAGGAATATTGTTTCCTTTTTTATCCTTCACAACTTCCTCTAGGACTTCAAAATAACTTTGTTCATGTCCAATGAAACCACATCTAAAACACCAAAAGGGAAACTTCTCATACTTAAATTGCACCCATTTCTGTTTTCCTTCACCAGGCACAAACCTCCCTAGGTAGATGGCTTCCTTAACCTTAAACAAACAAAATTCCTCCAATGAATAGCCTTGAGCCGAATCAAAATTAATCTTAATCACATCCCCTGCCAAACCAACAATTTTTCTAACATTCCTCTCTGTAAGTAGCTTAAGGGGAATACCAACTGCCTTTCCCCAACAAGAATTAATCTTAATAGTCCCAAACATTACTATCATCCTATTCACCAAACTCCGGCCACCTATCACCAGTAATACGCCGCCATTCAGTATCCATGGCTGCATCTCCAAAACCATCTCAAACAGATCCTTATCCTGGAAGGACAGACCTATCAAACAAATCCTCTCTTTCTGATCAAAGATTTTGAGATTGTAGCATGTGTCTATTCCTCAAACTCTTCCCATCACTGTCTTGATTGACTTCTTATTCCATGGTTTCTTTGTGATTAGTCTTCCAAGCAAGGAAGATTCAATAATTTATGTTGGTTCCTCTTGCAATTGCTCCCACTCGTTATGCTCTCCAACTTGTAGTTTCACAGTCTTCCTCACCAACTCTTTCCTTTGACCCTTCACTATATATCCATAGCAGAAACAGCAAAAAAACAATGAAACAGTACCAAGGGTTACGACCAAAAAGGTAGGCTCCTCAGAGAGCAAGTTTTCTTCAAGGGTTCATAACCAATTTTATGTTTTTACAGTGTTCCCCTCTTTTGAATATTGTTGGGCTCTTTCTTCTCAGTTCATTGGGAAATTTTCAGTCTAAACTACAATTTAGTGGTTTTAGTTACTGGTTTGCAATAACCTTTCTCTTTTTGAATTTTAGTAGCAGGGGTTAGAGTTAAAAAGGGAAATTGATATTTGGGGAACTTGGTTTGTATTTTTTTTTTTTTGCAAAACAGATAAAAAAAATCTGAATATTATCATATAATTTTGATTTGTTCAACAAAAAAGGAATCTTAGGTCAAAACTGTAGATTTTTTTCTTTCTCGTAGAATGACATAATTACCCTATGGATTATTATGCCAAGATGATCTATTAGATATGTGTATAAAAAAAATTAATTATTTAATTTAATTACAGTGTCCAAAATGAGAGGAAATTAATAATTTATAACAAATCATATTAATTTTGTCCAAATTCTCCTTTCCTTGAAAAGAATCATATTGATAGTCCAATATTTTCTTTTTAATTCCTTCCCAAAATTCCTCAAACCTAATTTTTCTATCACTTTTCCTCCCTACCAAGCATATAGGGGATGAAAGAAACACTATTCACATATAATTAGATGTAATGTATGTTCTAAACAATATAGAACATAGATAGTTTGAGGGAGAAATTACCAAGCCATGAGAAGATCAAACCACGAGAGAGTCGACCCGGATAGCTTATTGACTGAATCGGAGCTCCATAGGCATATTCTTATTCGGCCGTTGCAGAAAAAAGCTCCAACAACTACTATGTTCTTCTTCATCTTCCTTCTCTTTGTTCTTGTCTTGGCATTTGCAGGCTGGTTTGATTCTGTAAGTCTAAACACACAAAAAACCACACAAAAAATTGGATATATTATTATTTTGATATGCTAGTAGTTCTCAATAATTGAATCTCCCACAATTTGTTTTTGATATTCTGTATTTGTATTATTATAAACTTTCACTATTTCTTATATATATATTTTAATTGTCTTTCTTTAGTCCATTTTCTCTGGTATAATTTCCTATCATAAATCAAACCCCCACTATAGTGGCCAAAAAACCACCTCAAATTTCAGAATTTCCTCTAAGTTGCACCGAAGAAAATACAACACAAACTTGTCCAAGAACCTATCCAACATCACACAATCCTAGCCGCCCATCAAATCTCACATGTCCATCACACTTCCGATGGATCCATGAAGATCTAGGCCCCTGGAAAGTAACCGGAATCACGAGGGAAATGGTGGAAAAAGCCCGGAAAACCGCTGATTTTAGGCTGGTGATTTTGGAGGGGAAGGCCTATATCGAGACATATAAGCAGTCATATGAAACTGGGATGTGTTCAGTCAATGGGGTATTTTGCAGCTTCTGAGATTGTACCCTGGTAAGTTGCCTGACTTAGAGCTCATGTTTGAATGTGGTGATTCGCCGGTCGTTGAATCGAGTGACTTTCTAGACCCGAATTCCGGTCCTCCGCCGTTGTTCCGCTACTGTGGGAATGAGTTGAGCTTGGATATTGTGTTCCCGGATTGGACTTTCTGGGGCTGGTAATGACTTGCTTGCATTTTTATGTTTTGAAATGATAGCTGCTCTTAGAATTTGAGTCAAAAATTTGTCCCTTATTTAGTTTTTTATATACTCCCAAAATTTATTCATTTTTTAATTAACTCAACTAACACTAATTGACAGGCTAATTATTGCGCTGTGATAAGGCTTCAATATAATAGAAATCGTTAATTCTGTTATATCAGTTATTTTCCATTTAGTTCTTTACTTGTATATAAGCCTTAGATTAATTTCCTAATCAATGGCTGATATGTAATCTTAGTTGCCAGCTTGGCAATCCTTGTGATCTCTTCCTATTGGCTAGATTGTAATCCTCTCTCTATTATAATTAAACTAACTCAGCATTAAATGATTGTTAATATGAGATTTCCATCTTGATCTTTCCTCTGCATTTCTCAAAGTTCCTTACAATCTTACATGGTATCAGAACCATTGTCTAGCGATATGGACTCTTCTTCTTCGTCGTCATCTTCATCTTCTTCTTCTTCATCATCATCTTCCTCTACCACTAATGCTTCCGTTGGTTCTTCATCTTCAATCTCAGCAAACCTCAATCGTAGTCGTCGTGTGAAACTTGATCCAAACAACTTCTTGTTATGGAAAATGCAGATGGAAAATGTTATCATAGCGCATGGAATTGAAGGCTTCATAGATGGCACAAATCGGTATCCATCTCAGTTCTTGATTCAAGAAAACAGAACTGCTCTCAACCCTCTATACATAGCTTGGCAAAGACAAGATAAACTACTTCTCTCTTGGATCTATTCTTCCCTCACTGAGAAAATTATGATGCAGATTATAGGTCACAAGACATCCTATGCCTCCTGGACTACTTTGGAGAATCTTTATGCTTCCACCAATCATGCTCGTATTATTCAACTTAAGCTGGAACTCTATTCCTCTAAAAAGGGATCCAAGAAAATGTCAAAAATTTTGCTTCACATCAAGAAAATTGTAGATAATATCAATGCCATCAACAAAACTGTATCTGAAAAGGATCATGTCATGTACATTCTTGGTGATCTTGGCAGTGACTACCTGTCTTTTGTGGTCTCTATTACTTCACGAGCTCAACCTGTCAAACTGGAAGAACTTCATAGTTTTTGCTTGCTCAAGAACAAAGAATTGATCAATTTAATTATGTAGGAGAAAAATCAAGTTCCAAGAACCTACAATCAAGGTTCCACTCCCTACTACACCAACCCGACTTCAAGTGGTGGAATTCAATCCACCCAAAACAACTCCTACTACAAGAATGGTCCCAAAAGAAACAACAATGGAGGAAATCAACCCCAATGTCAAGTCTGTGGCAGATTTGGCCACATTGCCATCAACTGCTATCATCGTTTTGATAACATCAATTACAAACCAACCAATTCAAACAACTCCAACAAGATGGCAGCAATGATTGCAACCCCAGAAGTTGTTTCTGATATAACCTGGTTCATGGATTCCAGGGCTACTCATCACATCATACCAAATGTTGACAATCTCAGTTCAACTAACCCTTTCCATGGCCAAGACAAACTTGCAGTTGGTGATGGTAACAAACTTTCTATAACTCATACTGGCTATACCTCTCTATCTTCTAACATTACTTCACATAATTTGCATTTAAATAATGTTCTTTGTGTTCCTAAGATATCTTCAAATCTTATAAGTGTTAACAAGCTTTGTCATGATAACAATATTTTTCTTGAATTCACCCCTCTTTCTTTTTGATAAAGGATGCCAATTCGAAGAAGGTAATTCTTCAAGACAAGCTTGAACATGGTCTATACACCATAAAGCCAACCAAAAGAACTTGTTTTTCTGCAACCAAAGAGCTGAAAATTCCAAGTTTTTCTCCCTCAAATGCTTGTATTCCCTCTGTCAAACTTTCCATAAACAAATCTGTTGATATTTGGCATTCAAGACTAGGCCATCCTAGTGTTAGAATCTTAAGCAACATTTTGTCATCTTGTAATGTTCATTCTTCAATCAATAAAGATATTACTTTATGTTCTTCTTGTCAACTTGGCAAAAGTAAAAAGCTTCCCTTTTTAGAGAATGAAAAAATTGCTGCAAAACCTTTTGAACTTATTCATGTTGATCTATGGGGACATGTTCATGTGTTATCCACTAGAGGATCTAGATACTACATTCATTTTGTTGATGATTGCACTTGGTTTACATGGCTTTTTCTCTTAGAAACAAAAGATAAAGTAATCAAATTTTTCCTAATCTTCAAAGCATATGTTGAGAGAAAATTTGAAACAAAAATAAATATTTTGCAATCTGATTGTGGCACTGAGTTCATGCCTCTTGCAAAAAATTTCCAAGATCTTGGCATTTTCACCAGATTTTCTTGCCCTTGAACTCCTGAACAAAATAGGAGAGAAGAGAGGAAAAACAGACATATTACAAAGGTTGGTCTTACTCTTCTTGCTCATTCAAAACTACCTTTTAAGTTTTGGGGTTATACATTTTCGACTACTATTTATTTAATAAACAGACTTCCCACACCAGTTTTAAACAAAAAATCACCTTTTGAGTGTCTTTACCATTGTAAACCAGATTATCATCACTTAAAAGTTTTTGGATGTTCATGTTTTCCTTATACTAACCCATATAACACAACAAAATTTCACTACAAGTCCATTCACTGTATTTTTGTTGGATATAGTGATAAACATAAAGGCTATCTTTGCTTAGATCCACTTTTGGGAAAGATATACATTACTAGACATGTTGTTTTTGACGAAACCAATTTTCCTTTTTCTCAACTTCTTCCCTCAACATCTAAATCTAATTGTCCGAATACCTGTACTCCAGCCAACATTCCAATTTTAACAAACATTCTTCCAACTTTCTCTCCTTCTAACTCTACCTTGGTTTCTCCTACTACTTCTCAGATTTCTATTCCTTCTATTGGAAATGAAAATTTTGATAACACTCCTATCCTAGCTAATGATAATCTTGATCCTGCTACACCTATTACTAACCATGTTCTGCAGGATACAACAATTCAAGTTCCTAATACTGCAGGAACTGTTGTACCACTCCAACAAGCTCAAAATGATCACTACATGCACACCAAGTCAAAAAAAGGTGTTTTCAAGCCCAAAATCTACTCTGCTATAACAGTACAAATTGAACCTACTACTTATAAACAGGCTGAGAAAATACCAAAGTGGAAACAAGCTATGAACACTGAGTTTCAAGCTTTAATTAAAAACTCAACCTGGACTCTTCTTCCTCCAGATCCTTCCTACTCTATAATTGGCTG
>WUAT03221018.1:0-11471 GCA_010015005.3 Ulmus americana | reverse complement strand
CTTAATGGCCATAGTTCATCCCTTTTCATCATCATCCAATATTGATTCTTCTCATTCCTCCTCTTCTTGTTCTGATAATTACATCACTTCAAAGAGAGAAACCTTGACTGTGTGGATGAAATCGCTTGTGATGCAAGGAAATGGATGCACTGCCTATAATGATAAAGGAGAGATTATTTATCGAGTTGATAATTATGACAAGAAGAATAGCGATGAAGTCTATCTCATGGATCTCCAAGGAAAAGTTCTTTTCACTATTCTTCGAAAAGTAAGTTCTCTCATTGTAAAAGTCCCACATCAATTATAAACATATACACAAAAAAATAAAAGCTTGAGTTTTATATTAAACTTTGTTGTAATTTTCTATGTATGCAGAAACTGTGGGCTTTTCGCCGTTGGGAGGGATACAGAAGCAATAGTTTGGACTCAAATGGTGATAATAAACCATTATTTCAAGTTAGAAAAAGTTGCAATTTTCTAAGGAAAGATTTATGTTGCAAAGTATTGTTTATTCAATCCGAAAATGTTCAAGAAAGTTGGTATAAATTAGAAGGATCGGCTGGTAAATCAGCACTAAAGATCAAAGACAACCATGGAAGATTTGTTGCAGAGGTGAGATAGCTTTTTATATGATATATTTATATCTATCTATATAGAAATATATAAATATGATAACTTTCTTGTTTTCAAGAATGGAGAGCTAAGAATTTGTGATGTGGGTTTTGCAGGCAAAGAGAAAGCAATCATCTTCAGGAGTAGTGTTGGGAGATGATGTTTTGAATTTGGTAATGGAGATTGGAGTGGATCAGTCTCTTGTTATGGCTCTTCTCACTGTTTATGGATTGATGAGGTATAAAATGTGAATATAGTCTATTATTGTAGATTTTGTGACAAACCCTTTAACTAGTAAAATTACTAGTTTCGAGGGTTAATTATTATTATTATTATTTGGGAATTTGGCCCATTTATGTAGAGTTATATATATTAACGAAAACCTTATCAAGTAAAGTTGTTTTGTTTATAAGATTTGTCCATATCGGTTTGACAATCTGTCTTTGCTTTGAAAGTTGTTTAGGCAAGAAAGAGGTGATTTATCACCATCACCAACGCCAACAAGAATCCAAATCTTAAAAATCAATTAACTACAAACGACAAGATAAATTGAGGAGATAGGTACATATATATATAAACCGACAATATCAACATTATTCCAAAAGAGTGATGAAGCTTTGTTTGAGGACTATTATATTAGAGGTTTGTCGCGTTAAAGTAGTTTATTTTTGTATCTTATTATGACTATTTTTTAGTTAAAATTAACAAATAAAAAATTAAGGGGCTGTTTGGTTTAACAATTCAAATTTTAAAGATTTGAGTCATGAAATTTAAATTATGTAATTTGAGTCACAAAACTTGAATTTGTTTTTAGAAAAGTGTCTAAAATTAGAAACCGAGTTTTAAAAAACTTGAATATGTGTTTGAATAAGTTGGGTTGAATTGAGTTATAAAAAAAATAAGAATAAATTAAAATGTTGGTCCTTTCACTGTTTGAGTTAGAGTTAAAATTATAATTCTTAAAAAATTAAAACTCTAATTCAATGAATTTGAGTCATTATCTAAACAAACACCGATTTAAATCACTAAATGACTCAAACTACTCAAGTTACTAAAACAAATAGGCCCAAGATGAATCGTATTTTAACTTAGAGAAATTCACTTAGACTTTCGATATTTTGAGATAAAAATTTATTAATGAAAAATATTGATCAGGGCACCATAATTTGTATTATTGTATAAATATAAACACTAAACTATTTAGGGAATTCTGATCTTTTTATCTTTAAATTTTGGGCTATGAAAAAAATCAAAGAGAGATGATGAATATAAAAAGATTTCAAGAATTCATGTGAACATATTCTAAATAATAGAAATTTTAAACATATATTGATCTTTTCCCTTCTCTAGATTTATGTTACCCATTTAAGCTTTTTAGAATGTTGATTCACTAACAAGCTGTCTACTTCTTTTTCTCTTCTATTTTGTTGTTTACCAATAATGCTAGATTCGTACTTAGTTGATCTTTTCCAACAAAGCCACGAGATGGGGTCATGTGCAAAGAGAAAGTACTATTGGTTTGGGAAAAATACAAAGAATGCATTAAATATTAATAATTAAAAACAAACATTACATATAAAGAAAAACCTTGTAAAAAAAAAATTACACAAGAGAACACCCAATGGGGTAGACATTTTGCTATTGCAACAAAAAAGTAAAAAAGAAAAAGGTATACATATATTACCTGTGTACAAATTAATTTATTCACTTCAATCCAATGGAACTTGGCATGTGAAAACTTTCATGTGGGAAATTCTACTATACATAGTGTATTATGGGTTGGTTCATCTATTTTCTTACAAGGAAATGTTTCAGTTACAAGCTTTCTTGGCATTTTTTAGATTCCTTACTGTCATTACCAGCTTCTGCCTTTCACCTTCTACCTCTGCAAATTTGAGACTTATCTCTGAGTATCTCTCTTGCATCTCTTTCAGTTCACATTCCATCAGTTGGTTGTTCTCCTTTAGCAATCCCAATTCAGACACTAAATCATCAAGGTTGTTCTTTTCTTTCTCATCTTCTTTGCTTGGTTCTTCGAGCACAACGCTGTTCGAAGTTAGAGTGCTGGCATCTTTAAGTACCTGTAAGAATTACCAATTGCAACAAAAACAAGAAAAGAAAAATGGGAAGTTAATTATTATTCTAATTTGTTTGGCTGTCCCTAATTTTATGAGCAATGAAGGATAGAACTGACCTTTTGAAATGCACTGCTCTGGATGAGTTCTTCCACTTGGCTCTCTAACTCTCCGATTTTGGTTTGAAGATCCTTTTCCTTCTCCATAAATGAAGTAGCTGAGATTTCCAAGGCAGCTTCCTTTGATTTTATTTGTCCCTGTAAGAGAAGAAACAATGTTGTCACAGTTAAAGATACACAATAAACATGTATGTCCACAAGCAATTTTAAGCACCCGAGTTTCGAATTTACCTCAAGCAATTTTATTTTTTCCTTCAGACCAGTAACTTCGTTTAAATTGCGAGGAACTGTCACGGATTTGTTGTTCTTTTGAGTACTCTTGGTTCCGTTGGAAATTGCTACACGCCCGTTGCTATCCTTCAGCTTCTTTTCCATGCTGATCAATGCATCTTCCTTCTTCTTCAGATCGTTCTTTAGTTGAAACACCTGCTTTCTAAGCTTTTCTTTCTCTACCTCATCCTCAAATAAGGAATTCTTGAAGGACTCGCATTGAGCTTTGAGCTTTTCCAACTCCGATTGTAAGAGTTCAACTGTGGCCTCCTTCTCATCCTTGAGATTCTTCATTCTATTCAACTCCTCCAATGACTGATCTGCTTCTTTCTGTACCAAAGCAATCCTATTCAACAGCTCATTTCTTTCCACATTTCCTCTTTCTAGCAGCATCTCATTGTTCTTAGCTGATGCCTTCACTTTTTCCAATTCATCAATCAAACTTTTGCTATGTCCTGCATGCTCAGATATAAAACTAATCTCTGTTTCAAGCCTCCTAATTTCAGCCTTGAGCTGTGAGACCTCTCGAGAGAAAGTCTCTTTAATCTCTTCTTCATGCTTCTTCTGATGTTCAAGCTGCTTAGTTGTATCATCAACTTCCAGAGACATCTTTTCCATCCGACTGGTTTTGTCATATATTTGATTCGAGAGCTCATGCAATTTTGCCTCGTGCTCATCCCGAACAGCCTGGAGTTCATCCTTAGTTTTCTGGAGCATTTCCTCTAATTGACTTTTCTGAACACGCAGCTCACCTGCTTCTGTCATTGCTTTCAAAGCAACCTTCTCGTTTGCATCAAATGTTGAGGCCATTTGCTTGGTGAGCCTTCTAAATTCTTCCTGAAGCTTCTCAGCTGTAGTTGCATTTTTCCATTTTATCTTCCTCAATGCTTCCTCTGCTCGGATTGCTCTTTGCTCCTGCTCAACTTTGGCAACCATCAGAACCTCTAGATCAGCTTCAAACGCTTGTGCTTGCTCCTCTAGCTCTTCCTCCAAGCTTTTGATGTGGGACTCAAGTTCCTTTATAGTAACAAACGAATCAGAGAATTCTTCAGACTGCGTCTTCAGTTCTTCCTCCAAGCTTCTGATATCAGACTTGAGTTCCTTTATTGTAACCAAGGAATCAGAGAATTCTTTGGACTGCTTCTTCAGTTCTTCCTCCAAGTTTTCGATGTGGGACTCGAGTTCCTTTATTCTAACCAAGGAATCAGAGAAGTCTTTGGACCGCATCTTCAGTTCTTCCTCCAAGCATTTGCTGTGGGACTCGAGTTCCTTTACTGTAACCACAGAATCAGAGAATTCTTTGGACCGTGCCTTCAGTTCTTCCTCCAAGCTTTTGCTATGGGACTCGAGTTCCTTTATTCTAACCAAGGAATCAGAGTATTCTTCGGACCGCGTGTTCAGTTCATTCTCCAAGCTCTCATTTTGAGACTCGAAATCATTTAAGTGATATGAACATTCATACTGCATCTTCAGTTGTTCTTGCAGCTGGCTTTGCTCAAGTTTATATGACATATCATGGTTTTCCTGTTTCAGTATCTCATAGTCAAGTGCAAGCTGCTCCATTTGCATTTCAAGCTCATCTTTGTCTCTTCTGTATATCTCTATTTCGCTATAGAGATCTATAATCTTCTGCTCCAGCAGAGATGTTTCATTTTTCTGTCTGTGCTCCTTAACAATTTCCTCCAGTGCATTTTGCCCTTCATCGTCAGTCTCGCATTTTCCCATATTTGCTTTCAACTCTGCATCATCTTCAAAGGAACCTGATTTGTTGGATCGATTGGTTGTTTTGTTATTCTTCTGCTCCAACAATTCCTCTAGATCTCGGACAGCAAAAATTAACTCAGCATTTGATTCCTGTGTCTTCTGAAGCTGTAATCTAAGGTTGGCATTCAGATCCTTCTCATAATTCAGTTCTTCTCTGATTTCTTCTAGAGCAGCCCGAAGATCATCTCCAGACTGCAATTTGTTGTTAATTTGTGCATCGTCAGAACGTTTATGAAAGGATCTATGTTTCTCACATTCTTCCTTCAGTGAATCTCTTTCCTCTTTCAAACTAGAAACTTCTTTTGAGAGATCATGCCCCCTTTTGCTTTCTTTTACTATCTGCTTCCGTAGAGTTTGTAGTTCCAACTCCGATACATCTGCCTGTCTTGCTAAAGCAATAAGCTCCGACTTGAGCTTCTCGATCTCAACATCTAAAGGCTGATGAGATCTTTCTCCATGAGAACTTTGTGTTGAATCATCTGTATGGACTCCATGATCGGAACCACCAGACCACTCCCATTGTGATCTCTGATGTTCTTCATAGTTTGTCGAGGCAAATGCTCCTGTTCTAAGAGGAGGAGTCTCCGGATGGACCTCAACATTTCTCATTCCAAGATCTCGTGGTGTATTAACTCCAGAGCTGCTGTCAGAACTCGACAATGTGATGTCCGATCCACTAGATGCTCTGTCGTTACCAGTCAATTCAGCATTATGGATAGTTTTATTAATAGGTTCATCCTGTATAGATTTAGAAAACAAAATTAATATAAGAACAGCAAAGAACATCCAAGACTCATGTCTAGCAATATATTTGGATTTCATATATCAAATTTCAACTACCCGAAAAGGAGTTGACATATGCTTAAACCAGAAGAAAGAAAGAAATTGTATGAGGATGGGAAGAAACTCACAATCATAATAGTTTCATCAATATCACCATTGCTCAAATGGGTCTTCAAGCTCATATCTTGAGATTTAGATTTGGCATCATCGCGTTCTTCCACATCTCTGCAAAATCATCTCCAACTCAACAAACTTGCATTGGGAATTCAAAGCAAACTATATAAACTTCAAGAGCCAAGAAAGCACTCTTCACAAATATAAATACCTCTGATCAACATTTGCTTGAAGCCTCTGGATAAAAACCTGTTTGGAAAGTAAGACAAAGAGGTCAATAAGACTTCGGTTATACAAGTCTTCGTCCCTTCACTTAGAAGGCAAGCAAATGTCTTTCTTCCGAAAATTGAAGAAAAGCAAACAAATTTTTTTAGGACAAGGAAAGAGTACTAACATGCAAAAGTGCTCCCGAATTAGAATTCTTAATAGGAAGAGAAACGGTTGAAGCCTTGTTGGCTTCTGCATAATTGGCAAAATCTATCGAAACCTCACCAAGAACACCATTTTTCGCCGACCCCTACACGAACCCATTAGAGTAAATCACAAGCTAGACACATAAAACCACTACAAAAAAGATCAAAATGTTCAAAACTCAATTAATTTCAGCAAGAATCCATACAGTTGAAACACTGAAACGGTAGATTTTCGCACTAATC
This sequence comes from Ulmus americana, assembly GCA_010015005.3. Lineage (NCBI taxonomy): Eukaryota > Viridiplantae > Streptophyta > Magnoliopsida > Rosales > Ulmaceae > Ulmus > Ulmus americana. The sequence goes on along the minus strand of WUAT03221018.1, from coordinate 5,078 downwards.
TTCCCAGTTCTTGGCTCCCGGAAGAATTTAATCGTTTCCAAAATGGGATTTTCCCATCTGCAACTCCCATCTCGAACAATCGCTTTATCTAGCTTCACAGTTGGCTTTCCAATATCCCCAGGAATCACAGATAAAATCAAGGCATCAACACCCAATTGAGACACCTGCAATTAGGTAAACCAACTTCGCATTATAATGTACACGCAAATTCTAACTTTCTCAGGTCCCAAACAGAAAAATAAGGAAACTGAAAGAGCTCAAGTCAGCAATGTAAAAGCTAAATTGGGAAAATTCCAAACTTTCTCATCTCCCAAACAGTAACTAACACAAAATTCAACAACCCATAATTTGTTTCATTCCTACATTTTCTCAGCAACCAAACAAAACCCAATTGAGTGTACCTGAGTGGCATGAAACTGCAATTTGAACACGGATTTGATCTTGTTCTTCTCGCTCCTCCATCTCGACGACTTGAACATCTTACCACCATAAGATTCAAAGGAACCCCATTAACAAAGCTCTGATCTTTAGCCCAATGGGTAAAGAAACAGAGAAGAAGCGAGTTGACACAGTGAGTCACGAACTCGAACGAGTTGAACAACAACACTGTTTCAAAATAGCTTGGAATGTGGATTCTTGGGAATGGGTTCACACAAAATCTGAAGAAGAAGAAAACAAGAACAAGTAGATCTAAGGAAGAAGAAGAAGAGCTCTCTCTTTCTTCTCTCTAACTGTTGTCTTTACAAAGCGGTGACACTAGAAAAGAAATAATAAAATAATAAAAATTGTGTGAGAAGCTTCTTTGTCATAAATTATCTAATTAAATCTAAAAAGTAATTAGCTAAGATTAATTGTTTTATATTTGTGTGTTTGGTCAAAGGAACAGTAATAATGAAATTTTATATTTGACATGCATGCCCTTGTTTACTTGTTTAATGTAATTATGTAAATATTCAATAAAGCTTGTTGAGGATTTTTTATTTGGAATTCTTCAACTAGGCAAATCTCACATGTAATCCAGCTAGGGTTTTGGATAAATTTGCCAGAATTTTTTTAGATATATAGTCAAATTGTGAGGTTTCTCTAATTTTCACTAATTTTTTCCAATGCAGATTTTAGGTAGGCTATCAAATATTACCTTTGAAAATATTACTTGAAAATGGTATTGGACCTCTTGTTAAATTCAAAGTTTGATTTTCATGATTTATGTGAAATAATTGTTATTTTGATGAATAAGTTAATGAATAGTTTTTTTTTTTTTTTAATTGTATTTTTTATAAAATTATATGAATTTGTTTTATTGTTTAGAATATATTAAAAATATAGATTTGCAAATCAATCCATTCTTATTATTTTTTATCCAAAATGTAGGGGTTTTTTTTTTATGTTGGTTCCTCATAAGTTAATTCTTAGATACCTAATAAACTAGATTATGAGAGCATATATTTTATTTAAATTTTTAGTTTTATATAACAACTTGCATTTCTTGTAAAATAATATTAAAAAAAATTATTGATTATTTTTCCTATTTTGAATATTATAGCATATGGATCAAACAAGACTAAAGGGTGAAAGTTGTAATAAAACTAATGCCCACATTTTTGCATTTTATTTTGACGTGGACTATATTGTATTGTGTCAAGGAGAATTAAATTATAAATATTGAAAAAAAAATATTGTATTGGCCAATGTATTATTGGATTCTTTTTGTCATTATCATATGCTAATGGACTCTTTTCCAAAATGTGACCGACAAATAAGCGTATTTCTATGTAATCTTTTCACCCAATATTACACATTCTAGGCCCCACCAATTTAATTTCTTCCAAAATCAAACGGCTACAACACAATTTGGGATCCATTTTCCACACAATTGTGCATTATAAGCAATGATGTGTTTGACAATGTGCAAAAATACACTTTAAGATAGTTTACTAAAATGCCCCTCATGTTATTTTAGAAGATAATAAGCAAGATTATCAAGATTAATTGTGACATTTATTCATTAAAGTTTGGTAGCAATTTTGGGGTAATGAAGGGGGTATTTTTGTCATTTTGAATTTATCCAATACTCTAAGCAATACACCAACGGTCAGCTCCTACTCTATATTTTCTTTATCTTTGTAATCTCAAGATAGTGACATTATAACTAAATCTACTATTTTATGTCCATAAAAAATATCAAATTATGTGATTTTCTTTTCATGTATTTTTGCTAGATACTAATACATACCTCCCTTTGTAGGCCATGAGAGAGAAGCTTTACAAATATCATTTGGCCTACCATTATATAATAAATATAACATATATAAGCACTTAAATATGAAAATGCTCCACAAAGGGACACAAATTAAGACACAGATTTTATGCCCTTTTGAAGGGCTTTAAAGATCCTTAATTCCCTTTTAAGATTTGAACCTTTTTTTTTCATCACTATTGGTCATCAATAAATTTTCAACCATCACGATTATTTAGTATGTTGTTTTTTAATGTATTAAAAATATATCTATAAAACGGTTTTGTAATCCGAATTTTTATTTAAGAGATATACAGCTCCTTGTACTAACGATAAATTTTGATAGAAATTATATTACAGTAAACAAAAGTATGTTATATCTTTTAAATCAAAACTCGAATTATAACAAAATTTTATAAGAATATTTCTAAGACATACATTAAAAAAAATAATATAATCAAAAATCGTCAAAAAATATGATGAGTTTCAAAATTTATTGATGAAATACTTACCGATAAGAATTAAAAAAATCCTTACTATACGAGAACTCTTTAGGTAATTATAAATTTGACCATTGAAATACGAACTTGTTTCTCGGAAGACTTTTTTTAATCTATTATCCATATATTGACCCTAAAAATTATTTAAAAAGTAAATAAAGAAAGCAAGTTTGTAAGTGTTGGGACCAAGATATATACAATTTGGAGAGAAGCCTTAGTGTACTATACAAGTAACTCCAAAGAGACTTTGACGAAAGATAAAGCTCATTGCACATAGCACAATGCACTACTATTTGTTTCGCATTTTCTAGTTGCATCAAAACTCACCCACATGCTGTATATAAACCTTTGTTAAAGCCTTGTTTGTGACCTGGGAAAAGAAAAGAAAAGAAAATGGAAGAAGATATCTTTGAAGCAATCACGTGTTTGCTAGCTACCAAAGCAGTTGCATAGCTAATTGTCCACTTTAGATCTTATTAATTTATTTATTGCGGAGAAGGAATAATAATTCTGCTTCAATTTTTATATTTTGTGTTTGTTTGCTAGCTGATTTTGAACTAAAACTATAAATAATACTTCAAGTAAGTATATATATAAGTTAAAGATAGTACAACTACAACTGCCGTTTGGTAATGTATCTTAGGTGGGAAAATAAGAAAGCTGAGATAGAATATTTATGAAGTAAAGGAAGAACTATATGGTTTATGTTTAATACACATTTTATCCAGAAAACAAAGAATCTGTGTTCTCTAATATTAGTTATGGGAAGCTATAATATTCTTTGAAGGCACTCGTTGACCAACTAGTTGCCGCCTAAATAACTCACAGATAATTCAACAGATCACCTTTTATATGTTTACCTAAAGTTAAGCATAAATTTTTTTTTTTTTTTCACAAAAAAATGTTAGCACAAATTAGGTGATGTTTGATTTGCGATTTTGCAGTATTTTGAATAAAAGTATTCTAAACAGAATTTTTGTTTAGTTCAGTATTTTACAGAGTATTATTCTAAATAAAATTTTTGTTTGATTCAATGGTCTGAACATAGTAAGAATATTATATTCAGAATCGCAAACTAAATAAGGCCTTAAAAATTATTTAATTAAACACCGCTCGAAAGGTAATTAATCTAGTCTATAAGTGGTCATGCTTCCATGATGCAGAAGCATCATTGTAATCGATGGCAAACCTAGGAATTAAATTTAGTAAGAACATAGCAAAATATATAGATTTTAAAATTTAAAGGTAGAAATGCTAGAAAAAATTTTAAAATTAAATGTAAATTTATAAATAAATAAATAAATTCAAAAAGGCCATCTGCCGCCACTAGTCTACACATAAGTCGGTTAGTGGCCGGAACACATAATACAAGTATATGGCTTGAGTCTCAAAAAAGTATCTCTAGCTAAAGTCCTCAAAGTAAAATTTAAATGAATAGGGCTCAAGGTAAAATAGTCTTAAAATTGATATATAGATACTAAGAAAACTAATGCTTGTGAGCAAAATAATCTTTAAAATGAAAGTGAAGTGTGGTGGTACGTGGAGGCGAAATAGACGAGAGACTATAAAGAGTAGAAATTGAAGGGGATTGATCGGAGGTGAAGGGTGGTGTGTATAAAATTGGGCAGTTGCTTTCAGAAGAAGTGCTTAGTTTGGTTTATTTACTTGGCTTTAAAGCTGGCTCATATGTTGGGCGTGAGGTGAGCTACTTAACATTAACTATTACACTATAAGACGCACACACACAGAGCCCACCACGTGACTTCCAAGTTCAAAGCGTGCTTCTACGGTCACTACCAGTACCACTCTTCCCCATTTGGTCATTTGGTCATTTCCCTTAGCTTAATCCTCTTTCGTATTTCACCATCACTTTTCTTCCATCTACTTCAACTGCCTCACTAACTGCCTTGATGGGTCCCTACCCTATACCCTCTGTTGGCATGTTGAGATTTGTTACATGCAATTTATAAAGATTATGAGGTACTTCACTGTCAATTAGTTTTGATATTGAATCCCAATACTTTAACATACCCAAATACATATGGTGTTATTTGGTTTGCGATTTTGCGATATTCTGAATAAAGTATTCTAAATATAATTTTTATTTAGTTCGACAGTCTGAACAAAGTATTATAAGTAGAGTTTTTATTTAATTCAGCATTCTACATAATAAATAGAGTATTATTCTAAACAGAATTTCTGTTTTGATTTAACAGTCTGAACAGAGTAAGAATACTATATTCAAAATTACAAAATAAACAAAGCCTATATATCTATATCTCTAGTTAACTAAAAATATATATTGGAGAATATGTTCAAATACTCTATTTCAATACTCCAAT
>WUAT03220907.1:0-11472 GCA_010015005.3 Ulmus americana | reverse complement strand
ATAATATAACAAAATACAAAATAAAAGTTTAATAATATATATATCTTCTTCAATTAATCGGCCTCCTCTACAACTCTGACGCCCACCACTACTCTGGGTGACGGCCCCTATTCGGCCACCACACTCTCCCTTTCAAGTCACCATTGCATCTCATCATAAACACAAAAAGAAAAATCTAAATTTAAATCAAACACAATTAAATCCAAATCCAAATCCAAATCCAAATCTATTAGTTCTTCTTTAAGCCATGCAAAATCAAAAATTTAAATCCAATTCCAAATCAAACACAATCAATAAGTGAACCATATATATTTTGTGAGTTTAACGTATTTCAATTTGTTTTGGGTGTATTTCTCTTGAATAAATGGAACTATGAAGAATAACTAAAATCCCAGAAAAGATTTCACCAATCCCCACCTGTAATGCCAAACAATAATAGAGTATAAAGTCTTACCATAAACACTCTCAAGATATATACAAAGTAGCAATTCAAAATCAATCCCAGCAGCCACAATTTACATTTTTCAATAAAAAATAAAAAATAAAAAATAAAAAATCAATTAGCAATTAGCAATGGTGTCGCAACAACAGCATGACATGATGCCCACTGTCAAAAAAAAAAAAACATCAAATAATGTTTTCACATTTTGTTTTATCACAATGTAATATATCTTTGTGTTCACAAAATAATAAAAACAAGTGAACTAAAATAAATTCTTCAATGATTCACAATATACATTTCGATTGTGTAGAATCGATGGAGCAGTCAATGAGAATCTTCCTCGTGGAACAACACCATGAAATATCTAAATTGGAAGGAAAATTACCCTGCATGTTAAAAGAAATGCATTCACAACTTAACCACACAACTTAAGGAAAAATGAATAGCATTATATAGATACATCTATAGAATTCTTTTCTCAAATAACAAATTATATAGGAGATAGATTACATCTGTAGGCACTATACGACCTCAACATATTGCCTGATCTTTTCAACATATTGGCTGGATTTGGGAGGAGAGAGAATGGGGTTGCAGATGAGGCAATGGGTCGTGATTTGAGTTGTAGAAAAAGAGCGACAGAGGTGGATGGTGATGAAGGTGCGTCAGGGTGTGGTGGGTTGGCCGACGAAGGTGGGTTGTAGTGCAGGACCAAGAAAGGAAGAGAGAGTGGATGAGAGAGGTAAGGAATTTGTTCTTTTATTTATTTATTTTTGTTTTACTTTTTGTTTATAATTATTAATTTTAATTATTTTTCATATTCTATTTTAGAAAATATTTTATATTTAAATATTGAAGGATAATTTACTAAAATACCTTTATATAAAACTCATGTACTTAAAATTTAACAGAAAAAGTTAAGTTTTAGACGGATGAGTCATTTAAAAACACTGTCATTTTATTGAGTATTTGACTGATACATTCCAATACAAGAGGGGTGACATTATGACAAATCCAATAGTTGGAGGGCTCTTGACATTTTTTACCCTTATTTTTTTAATATAATGAAATTACTAAAATATCCTTGGCCTAGGAATATTTGTATTAGGTATTTTGAGATTTTAATACCTAATCCCAAAATATGTGTTCTTTTGGGTTGATATTTGAGCCCAATATTATAATACCAGTTTTTGGTATTTTGTGGGCTGAAATACTGGATATTCATACCCATTTTGTGGGTATTTTGGGCTCCAACTCATCAACTTATTTTCTTTTTAAGTTGTAATATTTTATTTTTACAATCCAATCGCTCTTTTGATTTTGAAACAAAGAAAAAATAAATCTTTTTATCAATGTACTGTCTTCTTTTACACATCTATCCCCACCTTATAATTTAGAATGGAGAATAACTAATAGTTAGGACTCATAAAAAAAAAATTCCGCTTTTGAAAAAAAAAACATTTCCCCATGGCAAGCACTAACATATGGTTAACATCTAATTAGATCGGGGAATAATTTATTTCAAAATTCAAAACAGGAGCTCGTTACTTTTTATTTCCCTATAATTAGAACCGTAGCAGGGCTCTATCCATTTATTTCCTCAACCCAGTTGTAACTTTAGTTTAATTTCTTTTCCACGCCCCAATAATTCAAAAATATATATATATATAAACAAGGTTTTGGCTGTACATGGGTTTTTGTGAAAAATCAAGAGAAAATGAGTTTTTGCAAAGCATCTCAGAGAAAAAGATAGGTTTTTCACGAAAAACCAAAGAAAAAGTATGGATTCTTGCAGAAAATCAAAGAAAATAAAGAGGATGGGAAATCCTTTATGCGAAAACGATTCGAAGAGGAAAATGGGTATTTTCTAGAGAGTTGAAGAAAGCATTAATTCTCATAGAAATCAAAAAATCACTAAGATATGGGCAGAGAAAAAGGAAAAAGGGTTTACCTTCGAAGAACGAATGAGATGCGCTGAGGGAGAGCTTAGGGGAGCGCCAGTGAGGTTAAGCCAGTGAAGAACAGAGCTTCGCTGGGAAAGCTCTGATCTTTGGGCAACGAAACAACAAGAATGATGGGGCGAAATGAGATAAAAGGCGAATATTGAAGGAGCCTCGAAGGGTTTTGAGGGAGAAGATCTAAGGAGTAAAGGATCTGGGGAGCTTTGAAACTTATGAGAAAGGCTTCGAGAATGAAAGTACAAAAAGAAAAAAGAGAATAAAAGAAGTCAAAAGGGTTAAGTTTGGAGATATAAACGCAAAGGAGTTTTAGGCTCATCAGGTCACAACATGTGGCAAGAGGAAAGAGAAAAAGCTTGTCTTCTTAAATGAAGAATTAAAAATTAAGTCTTGGGAAAATAAAAAAGACAAGGGTAAAGATGGAACTTCAGAAAAACTCAACAAAAGCTCTAACTCCTTTTTTATTTTCCCACCAAAATAATTGAGGAGAGTTGTGAGGGAGTAAAAAATTCACTCATGAAGGACCAGCTAACATGCGACACGTGGCAAGGGAAATAACAAATAAAATAAACTATGAAATAGAATAACAGAGTATTCTAGAAGATGAGAGATAAACATCAGGAGGTAGGGAAGTGGGCGCCAGGTTAGGTACGACGCGGGAAAGTGGACGCCAGGTCAGGTACGACGTGAGGAAGTGGCCGAAAAAGACAAAGGATTCACTGGTAGGCCTGGCCCCCGTGTTGACACATTTGCCCTTATTGGGCCACGTCACTCACTACGTTTGCCATTCCTGCAAAAATTGATTTTGACAATGATGACTCATAACAATCTATTTGTATTATTCTTTGTACAAGAAAAGCCCAATATGCAAGAGTAATTTCCTTTCTCAATATGTAAGGGCAATTTTCTTTCTCTCACATACAAAAAAAATAGAACAATACACTATTCTCAGTACCTAAGAAATATAACACAAAAAGCAAATAATATCTCATTCTTCTCTCTAAGATTTTCCACTTCCCAAGATCATGGGAAGTGGGTAGACCAGATAAAGACATCTTTTGTATTCTCTAAGAGCAAGCTAATATTAAGGATTAGTGGACGTAGGCCGTCTTTTTCGGGTCGAACCACTATAGATTGAGTCTTTATCTTTATTTTCTCTTACTTTATTTCATTTATTCTGTTTTGGGAAAGCCTTTATTTGATTTATACAAGTTTGGGCAAAATTTGCACTAACATGTATTGCATTGCTTTGTCATTTTTAAAATATATTTGTGTTATATTATATTAAAAATTAACAACCACTAACTACTAACAAACAATTAATTAATCTTAAAATATATATCAAAATACTATTAAAATACTAAATACTACAGCACAACCAAACAACTATTCTGCTCTTTTCTATTAAAATATTAAATACCAAATATTGCACCAAATAACTATTTTGTAAAAATGCTATTTAATATTTAACTGTTAAAATATTCTATTAAAATACAAAATACTCCACCAAACGACTTATTTTATTTTATTTTTTAACTTATGTGACAAACACATGTCTCAAATTGAATGAAAAATTAATTTCATTAAAATTTTGGTTACATTTGCCGATAAATAAAAGGAGGGAGTTATTATTGAAAAAAATATTTAGGGAGCAAGGTACAGATTCGTGTATAGATCGAGGGATATTTGTACCAATAAGTCTATTTTTTTAAAAGTAAATAAATTAATTCCTTTTATTGAAAATTTAAGATATTTAATAAATTTGAATGCAACAAGTAAATTTTATTTTAAAAAACAATTTTTTAAAAAATTATCATCTATCCAAACCTAAAAACAAACCTCAATCCAAACCAAAAAATAATAAATCATTTAAAATGTCATAAATGCTGTATTGTGTTGTTTTAGTGACAGATCAATTTTAAATAACATTAAATTCAATTTTGTAAATTTTAAAACATTATCTTTATATATATATATATATGAGAAGTGGCTTACAGAAATAAGTTTGATAAATAGCTCCGATTGGCGTCATTGTCGCTGAGAATGTTTATTGTCACGTGAAAGCGACAAAACCCGTAATATTGCACCGACGTAAACGGAACGGAGATCTACGTGTCCCGTAAAACATTGAAATTAGAGAGAAACAAACGGCGCACCAACGGTGTCCCGTCTAATTAGATATCTAATTAAATCACTAATATCTATTTCGAATTCTCATTCTGAAAATGGAAAATAGTTGGTACTGAGGATTCCAATTGCAATGTTTCATTATTATGTCTCAAATATAAACGGCAACTTCTAGATATTATTTCTCTTTTATATACATAGACTTAATTTCTCATCCTTTGTTGCTTAATTACTTTGCATCTGATGGGGGAAAGAAAAGCATGAAACACCTGCTATTTCATTCCACGATCTTTTTTAATAAAAGCTTGTGTTTTAAGCTAAAGGGAAAAAGAAATAGAGAAAAAGAGATTAGGTTAACTGGTTCAGTTAGGTCCATAAAACAAGCAGGACAGATGAAAAGAAAATAAAAGTAGATAGCTTTAGATAATTTAATATATTTGCCACGAAGTGCAACTCTATTCGTTCTTTTGTAAAAGGACAAAAATAAATTAAGGAGAAAATAGTATTTGTTTGACTTTTATTTATCACCGACACCGTTCTTGTGATCACATACAGCTTGCGATGGTGAAACTTCAACTTCAAATTTTTTTGAATCCGGTTTGAAGTGGATTGAGGTTGAAACGACGTCGTAGCCGCTTATGATTTAAAATGAAATATTTACATTTTGCTACATATCAATAACCACATAAAAACTACTTTATAGTAACGTAATTATTTTAAAAACTTCTAAAATATCATTTAATAAAAAAGATAAATAAGTTTACCAAAAAAAAATAAAAAAAATAAAAAAGATAAATAATAATTAAAAACAATAAAAATTATTAAAACCTAAAACTAAAAAACAAATAAAAAATAAAAAATCCATTCTCCTCTCTCATCCCTCATTTCTAATCTGTCACTCTAATTAAAATTACAAATAAATTAATAAATTTTTTAAAAAATATTTGGGACATTTCACATCTTTCAGTATCAAATTATTTGAATTATTATTATAGTCATGTGATTATTAGAAATATTTAAATGTAAATATTGCATGAGATGTGGCATGGTTTGCTGAAGAGAAAGTGGACTCCTGTCCTGTGTCAAATTGTCAATCACAGTATTCGAGTATTGGCCCGCTGTCTCAGGGTTCCACTTTGATAGTTTGTCTTTTGAATATTTGCGGGAGACACAGATTGGTACATAGCGTAAAAGATGCACTGTTCTTATCTATTTTTCAATTGTTATTGTTTCAAGCTACACGTGGTGGCTACCATCATTGCTTATCAACTTGTGATTTTTATAGAAGTTGTTAACAACTCAAATCTAAGCTCAGTGGTTAAGTAGAATTACGATAACAATAGTTATTTCCATCTTAGAAGCCTCAGATATATATTTTTTCTTCAGAAAAAAAAGAGTGGAAAATAATTGGTGTGTCACTAGATCGCACTGAGTAATTGTCAAAATGGACGGTGACACTGAGTATTTTGATTTTAAGAATCAAATATATATATATTCCAAAAAAGTATGAACAAAAGAAAGGACACCTATAGAATAGCATTAGGATAATATAAAGACAAGCACATGCCACATGATACTACAGTCCATACAACAGCCTCAGACAAATCTTTCGAACATGCATGGAAGTTTATTATAAAATTTCTCATCATCACTGCATTAAATTATTGTTTTCCTACTTTGCTTGAGAAACTTCTTGGTATGTGCATTCAAGTACTTCTCATTGTCTATGTATTCTATATACCTCTATATTAGTTTCTTTCAAACAGTTATTTACATTTTTTATACTGTTTCATTTAATGCAACTTCAAAATTAGCTGATATATCAAAAGTCAATAAATATTGAAAGAAAATAACAACTTTCACTCGATGATGAACTTATTTTTCTCGATGAATAACTCAAACTAACTTTTTTGTTAGTATTTAATTTTATTAAAAAATAGTGTTTTTACTGTACTGTTTTGGTCACTAATGTGACTTTGAGACGTAAAGCGATAACATAGATAATTAAAGTAGAATCAAAACTTGTTTTATTTTTACTATTTACGTTCATCACTTAACGCTTTAAAATAAAAGAATTTGACAGAATAATTATTAAAAATGACCAAAAATATAATGATCAAAATAGAATCGAAAATATAAATCATTGAAAAAAAAAATTACCCTCTTTTTATTTTATTTTAAGAAATTCAAAATTGAGGATATATATATTTTTTCAATTACCTCCTATTAAGCGTTTTGGTTGTTCATCTTGATTCGTCCAGACAGTCTATTAATGATAACACATTTTTCACTTTAATATTTTTCAATCATTATTCCTTAGAAAAAAAGAAAAAGAAAATAATCAAAGAAAGTACTTTTTGCCAACTAGAAGTAGAAATCCAGAGCTGACACTATCATATTTAATGGGGGCAAGCAGATAGCTTCTGGCAGTAAATCCAAACCAAAGCACAATGGTTACAGTTCTTGCAGAGTTCTAGATCAGAACCTCAGAACTACCGCTTCTGCTTCAATTATTTTTCCTTCACATTTCATCAATTTTAAATCCCCATTTTCAAATTTCCCTCCACATTCAGAAAAAAAAATGGAAACTCTCTCAGTTTCCAAGCTTTTAGCTTGTATCTTGATGGCCTTTTTAATGGGTTCTAAGCTTATTGAAAGTACTGTAACCTATGATAAGAGGTCCATTATCATCAATGGCCAAAGGAGAATTATCATTTCTGGTTCCATTCACTATCCCAGAAGCACTCCTGATGTAATTTTCCTCCGTTCTTTCTTTAGATATCTGGTTTTCAAGCATATTTTTGATGATTTTTGGAAATGGGTTTTGTTGCAGATGTGGGAAGATCTTATTCAGAAAGCCAAAGATGGAGGCTTGGATGCTATTGATACATATGTCTTTTGGAATGTCCATGAACCTTCTCCTGGCAATGTACTAAACTAGATTTTCTCTGTTATTTTTTACTTTAATCTCATTTTATTTCAAATTTTCATTATTTTTTGATTCGGGTTTCAGTACAATTTTGAAGGAAACGCCGATCTTGTAAGGTTCATTAAGATAGTACAGAAAGCGGGACTCTATGTTCATCTTCGAATCGGACCTTATGTTTGCGCAGAGTGGAATTTTGGGTTCATATTACTCGTCCTTCCTCTCTGATTCTTATCACATCTTTCTTAATTTACTTTACTCTGTTTCTTGATTTGACCCCTTTTTTTTCTTTTATTTTTTTTTGATACAGAGGATTTCCTGTCTGGTTGAAGTATGTTCCTGGTATTAGCTTCAGAACAGATAATGAGCCTTTCAAGGTAAATAATGTGAAGAAAATTAGAAAAAATAATTAATGTGATATAATTTGAAAATCTTGGTCAATTTTTGTTGTGTAGAGAGCAATGCAAGGATTTACCCAGAAAATCGTTCAGATGATGAAGAGCGAGAAGCTATTTGCATCACAAGGAGGTCCTATAATTCTTTCTCAGGTATAGATGTTTATTCTCATAGATCCTTCTTTGTGAGAATAAAAGTTACAATTTTTTTTATTTCCTTTAAATTGTGTAGATTGAAAATGAGTACGGGGCAGACGCCAAGAAACTTGGAGCTGCTGGTAGCAACTATGTAAATTGGGCAGCAAAAATGGCTGTTTCATTGGATACTGGTGTTCCATGGGTCATGTGCAAGGAAGACGATGCCCCTGATCCTGTTGTAAGTAATAAACATAAATATAAATTATTATTTTTTCTTTTAGGAATGGAGAATTAAGATTACTAATTCTTGGCAACAGATAAATGCATGCAATGGTTTCTATTGTGATGCCTTCACCCCCAACAAACCTTACAAACCCAAACTTTGGACAGAAGCTTGGAGTGGCTGGTAAATAACTAAATAATTATGTTTTATGTTAACTAGACTTGATTCCATTTACTCTTCTGATTGGTCTACAATGGAATAGGTTTGCCGAGTTTGGTTCCCCTAATCCTCACAGACCAGTTGAAGATTTAGCATTTGCTGTTGCTCGTTTCATTCTCAAGGGTGGCGCTTTCGCTAACTACTACATGGTATTTTAATTTAGCTTTGGTTTTCGGTTTTAGGCCTAAACTTTCCTAGCAAAACTTGAGTTTTTTTGTCTGTTGGGTTTGACAGTACCATGGAGGAACAAACTTCGGACGTTCTGCTGGAGGCCCCTTCATTACAACGAGTTATGATTATGATGCTCCAATTGATGAATATGGTAAGAATACTAATGGGTTGAAATCCTTATTTTTTTGTTTTCAGCTTTTTAGTTGCTTCTGATTACTTCACTGTGTACAGGTTTGATCAGGGAACCAAAGTATGGTCATCTCAAAGAGCTTCATAGGGCTATTAAGCTATCTGAACATGCTTTAGTTTCCTCAGATCCAACCGTTTCTAGATTAGGAACCTATCAGCAGGTCAGATTTTGTTTTTTGTGGACTATCTTTCTTCTTTTACAATTTGTACCATAAATGAAGAGAAAAATACCCAGCCTTACTCGACTTTGGTCATTTTTCAGGCTCATGTATTTACTTCCGGGAGAAAATGTGCCGCGTTTCTCTCAAATTTCCATTTCAGTAAAGCAGCCAGAGTTTTTTTCAATAATTTGCACTATGATTTGCCTGCTTGGTCTGTTAGCATTCTTCCGGATTGCAGAAATGTAGTGTTCAACACTGCAAGGGTAAGGAAGAGGCCGGAGGGCTTTCATCGCGAAACATATTGCGTATCCCTTTCTTCTTTACTTTATCCACAAGTTACTGATATAACTGTCCTCTCTTTGTTAAGGTGGGATCTCAAAACTCGCAGATGGCAATGGCTCAAACCAGTATTAGGTTGCTCTCTTGGGAGACTTACGACGAAGACCTTTCTTCTTTAGATGAGAGATCGAAACTCACAGCTGTTGGTCTCCTGGAGCAAGTAAATCTCACTAGAGATTCAACTGACTATTTGTGGTACACCACCAGGTGAGTTGCTGCACTACTAAATACTTACCCCTAACTTTCACATTGATCATCATGATTTAAACTTTTTCGGGTTTTCTTGTTTTTCAGTCTTGATGTTACTTCATCAGAATCTTTTCTTCAAGGAGGTCAAAAACCTATTCTCAACGTGCAATCTGCAGGAGATGCTCTTCATGTTTTCATCAATGGACAGTACTCAGGTAAATTTGTGTTATAAAATGTGCATTCAAATTTGACCAAACCTTAATTTTTGCTAAGCTGACCCTCAATTTACATTATAACTACAGGCTCAGCCTTTGGATCAAGGGAAAATAGGCAATTCACATATACTGGACCAGTCAATCTCCGTTCTGGAACTAATAAAATTTCACTGCTCAGTATCTCTGTTGGATTGCCGGTTAGTCCTCTTCTCGAAACTAAGAACTCAAATTTATGGTGAATTATCCATTACTTGTTTCAGTTCTGATTCCAAAATGTTATTTTGTGGTTGAAGAATATTGGATTGCACTACGAGACATGGCAGACAGGGATCCGAGGTCCAGTCTGGCTTTCTGGTCTTGATCAAGGAAAATATGACTTAACATGGCAAAAATGGTCGTACCAGGTGGGAAGTAGTCCTGTTTTGGCCCTTCTTCATTGTTAAATTTGCTAAGATTTAACTCTGATTTTGAGTTTTTCTTTTATGGAAATAGGTTGGCCTAAAAGGAGAGGCGATGAACTTGGCTTCCTCATCTGTTGATTGGCTCCGGGGGTCATTGGCTGTCCGAACTCAGCTGCCTTTGAGATGGCATAAGGTGAGGAAACAAAGAGATGAATGAGAAACCATTTGCAAACTTAACAGAGATTTTGAAGCTAATTGGAAGTGAATGAAATTTGCAGGCTTATTTTTATGCACCTGGAGGAAATGAGCCATTGGCATTGGACTTGCGCAGTGGCCCTTCCAGGTTTGACTGGGATTGCAGTGCTGAAGCTTGGGTCTATAGGTGGACTAAAGCAATTTTATTGAAAGTTTTGGAGAGTGAGTTGGAGCAACTCTATGGTGAGTCCCTACAACTTTCATAAGTCAATTTCAAAACCATTGCATATTAAAAAGAGAAATGTGAAAGTCCCCTCATGAATAGTAAAATCTATTCTGCCCCTCCTCTTTTTTGTCATTTCCTCACTTGTTGCTTCTGCCCACTTCTTTATTGTTGTATATATATTATATATATAGTAAAGACTATAATCTTTCATAGGTTTCCTCTAATTTGGTTCCAAAACTCTAATTATTTTCCCTTAGTTTATGATCAAATTATATTCATATTTGTTGAGTTATCTTGGTTGAAAATGTTGTGTATCTTAAGGATAAGATGAAATTATAAAACTGATTTCTTGTTTATTTGTCTACATTGAACTTGCTTTTCTTTTTTCTTTTTTATTTCAATACTTAGAAAAATGGACACTTTTGTAGCCGTTCATTCTAATAAATTAATACTATTAGTTGATAATATGAGTCTATTTTAATATAAAAGGTATATGTGAAGCTAAGAAAATAATGTTAGATGGAACATTTTGGTTTTGGGGATTAGAGACTAATTTTTAGATATGATGTGGTTAGTTTATTGGATGGTTACATTTATACACACACACCAGCACACATACATAGATAATTTATAGCTAATTGGAAGTTTAGGTTCATTTGTTTCTATTTAAAGCAAAGTCCCAAGCTTTATTGCAAAAGAGTGTTAGCTTGCATCAAGGGAAGACTTTTCATATGTAATTGATATAAATTCCATTGAACAAATTTGGGACATCATAAAACCATTTATGAATCAGAGTGTTGTTTCTGCTCCCACCAAATTTGGATGGAGGCTAATGATATCCTTCGGGAAATATACTTAAAATTCTATATAGGCCCATTTCATTTGTAATTTGAAAACAAAGATTTTTATAATGTGTTTATGAAATGAGTAGTTTAGAAATGAGAAATTTGTAGTTGTT
>WUAT03220796.1:0-11472 GCA_010015005.3 Ulmus americana | reverse complement strand
TTTCTACCAAGTGTTCCACTTGTTTTCGAAAGTGGCCCAGGTGGGTCATGATATGCTCTATCAGATTGGGCGGAGGTCATTCGTACCATTAATTTGTCTTATTGTTAATCTTCGTCAACATTCGTTAATTATAAGAGTTATTTTGTAATTTACAATAGGACTAGCACCACAATAAACCGAAATAAATATTTGTAATTGTCATAGCATCGTCATTAATTGCGATAGCAAAACCAAGCGCCGACAACTTCTGATGGTGCGTGTAGCAACTACAAGAGTTTTTTGGGGTTAATTTTGGTACTCTATAAAGTATATTTTCTTAACTTTCTAATAAATAGTCGTATGTCAAAATCCGACAACAATAAAAGGGTCACCTCACGTTCTCATATCTTACATGTTCACTTAGTGACGTGATTGATACATTTTTGCAAAGTAATTCTATACCAGGATCCGTATCCACAAACTAATGATACCAAGTGATATAATCCACACAAAAAAAATGGAATAAGATGCCAAAAATGCCTAACCTAAGGGCGCATTTGAGCCAAATAGTGTTTTAACAAAGAAACGAAATTGTGTTAATCCCGTGATGGGTTGTAGAAGTCTTCCAATATATAGGGTGTAATTTCCTCCAATTATTATAAATCTAGCCAGCCCAGCCCAACCCAACCAAGCCCATCTTAGCCCAATATTCCCGATTCCTTTTTTACTTGGGCCAAAATCCTAAAACCCATTTCATTCGGCAATTGTCACGGTCCAAAATAACTGAAGTCGTCTGACAAAAAAAGTATGTTGAAAATCCTAATATATTTTATGGGACTGATATATATAATGCTGGTTTTAGTCTTTTAGAAGGATACTAACATTTGGGTATATATTAGTTTGGGTTTTCTGTAAAATAGATCTTAAAGTTTGAATATTGTCATAGATAACTATAGATTGACAGTATTAAAATATTCTTGCTAATGTTAGTTTTATTAATTTGAAGTTTCACATAATTAATCTATAATATTTTATTAATTCTCATTGTCATTTTCACTATTTAAAATAAAGAAAAGAAAATGAAGATCTAAAGCAACATTTTAAATTTTGAGTATGAGTATTTCATACACAACACAACAATAATTGCTAAGAATAACTTGAATTTATTTTCCAGCAGAAGAAAAAAAGAATTTTGTTAATTATAATCTAAAATAATGACTGGCAAAAAAAAAAAAAAATGGACAAGAATATTTCTTGTGTCCCCTTTTTTGGTTGATTATATCAGTGCTCATCTCTTTTAATAATTTTGACCCTAAAATTTCATATATATCTTAATAATTTATTTACAACAATTTAACATATTCCATATAATTTGAATAACTAACCAAAGTTTATCTTATATCACAATTAGTCATCAACTTCCAGCATAATTTAATTTTGTTACGGTAAGAAAATGAAATAATTTATATTTATTGGGAAAATATCATTTTATTAGAAAATAGCAAAAGTACCATCATTTCAATTTTTTTTTTTTTTTTGGTAATGTTTCGACAAAACACTCTTAAACAAGGATACTATTGTCATTTTTTAATAATATACATAAAAAGATAAAGTTTATAATTCTTTTCATTCTAAGTGTTTTTGAATTGTTAAGTTTCTTAGAGCATCTCTAACCATAAGTTTCAGCTAAATTTTAGTTAAAATAATTAAAAAGTTATTAGAAGCATTTTTTTTTGTTTGAAAAATTACTCAAATCATTTTCTCTATTTTAACTTCCTATATATATATAAACTATGATTTTAAATAATTATGTTATATCAAATCATTCAATAAAATGCCAAAGCAGAATTCTCTAAAATATGGAGAGTTTCAGAGAGTAGTTGCTAAACAACGAGGAAAAAAAAAAAAATCAATTTTTTTCTATTTTGACAAAGGATTTCAAATAGAGAACATGGTTTTGAAGATCCCGTGGGTGCTAGAGTTTTCTATGTCTTTAGGGAGGCAATAAAGTCTCTAATTGTTTGGCAAAGATCAATTTGCGGGATGTTTTATTGTCTTTCAAATTGAATTATTTTCTTTATGACATTTTTGCAACTTTAAATTCCGATTTAAGGCCTTTGTATTAATGAAGTGATGCGATTGTTTGGCAAAGATTTGTTTGCGGATGCTATATTGTCTTTCAAATTGAGTTCTTTTTCCAAGGCTCAAAGCAGACCTTTGGACTTCATCTATTAGGATCCATCTGCACGGTCCAACTTGCAAGCCCAAATCATCTTTTAGGGGCTAGACTGCCAAGTCTCAACCAACATTTCACTTTAGAAAGTCAAGTCAATAAGTCTGTTGTTGACTGCAACCGAAATAAACCTAGTCCTCTCTACATCAACATAATCAATAGGAGAAGACGAATTCATGCAAAACGGCCTTTCAATCGTTGGGAGTGTCAACGTATACCTTTGGCCAACCTATAAATAGGGTCAAAGGAAGACGATTAAAATTACGTTACTCTGAACACTAGACGCTCTGCAAATTTAACTATCCTTGAATTTACTGTCAACGTCGCCATCACTCCGTCATAATTTGCCATCAATACTTTTCATCTCCACCATCATCCTTCCACGTTCGTCCGGACTATCGCACCTAGATGGTGGCCATCAATTGTTCATTACCAGAAAACACTATTTCAAAAAGTTTTTCTATACTTTTATTGCATTGTTTTCATTTATAACTTATTATTTCAGTTGATTATTACTTTGATCGTTACTAACTTGAGTGTCAGAATGATTTTGATCGGTTCTACTCTGATGTCAAGGTAATTTCATCACTTTCTTTTAATTTCAAGTCTGTGGTGCCCCATTTATCTAATTATAGACTTAAATGCCCCTGCAATATTTTTCCTAATTTTTATTCTATTTCTTAAGATCAATTTATAATTAATTCAATTTGTATGAAAATAATTAATTTAATATTAAATACCTAAATGACTTCACAGACTTCTCTACTAAAAAAAAAAAAAATTTGAAGCGATTTCTCTATTAATTTTTGCATGTGCATTACAAGTTTACAACAATAAAAAAGGAATAACCATATAAAAATAATCTCTTGGGCCTTTTTTTGGCTGATACAATGAATCTATTGCCTTGAGCAAACAGAAAGGTGGATTCGAAACCTCTTGTGTAAACTAAAACTAAAAAAAACCCTTTCTAAAAATAAATAAATCAATAAAACTCTTGATTTTAACCCTATGTTAATACCATCAAAACAATTGCGGAAATATAGATCAAAAGCAATTGAAACAAAAACTATCAGAAACTGACAATATATTAGCTCTTGGCTAATTTCAACTATATTGCTCTATAACACCCATTAATCACATTTCAGATACATCAAATTTTTTTTTGTTTAGTTTTGTTTATGTAATTAGCACAACAAAAATTGAACGAAAGATTTTCATGTAAAAGTGTATACATGAGAAAATTTCTCTCTACATTTCTATTCAAGCCAGTATAAAACCAGCAGTAAAATCCATATAAGAAGCCAAAAAAAAAAAAAGTCATGAAAATTACACAATGTTCAGATTGAAAGATCGGAAGATTTTCTTTTTCTATTTTCTTTTTCCTTTTCATTTTCCCACCAACCAATCAAACAGCAGTGGCAACCCCACTGTATCTGGGTCTTGTTCTATCTGGTGAAAGGGTCTCTTCCATGGCTTTTCTCTTGTTATTATTGTTTGGCAATTGTTGTTGCTGTTGATTTTCTTGCTGTTGTTGTTGATTTTTCTCTGTTTGGATCTCTTGTTCATCTAAATTTTCTTCTGGGTTTCCTTCATTTTCTTGCTTCTCAAGATTTTGATTCATTGATTTGGTTTTCATCATATGGGGTTTAAGCTTATTCAAATCCTGTAATCTAACTGGCTTCAGGAAAAATTCTTCTGCCCCTTCTTCCAAACATCTGTTTCCAAAACAAACCCAATAATCAGTAACTAGGAAAAAGAAAATGACTTTCCTGGAATTCCACAAATTTTCCAGGAAAAGAAAATTCCCAAATCAAATTTTCTGCCAGTTATACCTGTTGATTCTAGAAGGCACATGCTCTGATGACATAATCACTACTGGTATGTTTTTCAGTGATGATGATTCCTGAAAAATCAAATATAATCCAATTAGAAATCATGAACAGAAAACAAGTAAATTTCAGAATCCAGATGACCAAAAGATGAAAAGAAAATCCCAAGAAAATCCAGCCCATGACTTTCTTGTGGTAGAAAGTAGGTAAGAAAAATATTCCAAAAGAGATTTGCTAAAGATATTTTAAACAAGTGGTTGGGACAAGGACCCAAATGGGAAAATTTTCCAACTCTCACATTAATTTGGATTTGTAAAATTTTCAATTTTGGAAAGAAAAAAAAATTCTAAATGGGGAAATATGAGAAAAAGAACAAAACATACTTTGATTTTCTTTAGCAGATCATAGCCTGTCATTCCTGGCATGCAGTAATCTGTAATAATAAGATTCACTTCTGCTTCCTGATAAACCAGAAACAAACAAAGATTTAGAGAGAAACCCAGAAAGAAAATGAGGGAAAATTGGCAAGAAAAGGAAGAAAATTTATAAAAGTACCTGATGATTCTTTGGGGAAACTGAAGGAGAATCTGGATTGCTTTGGTCATCTTCATTCAAACCCAAAAATTCAAGAGCTTTACTACCAGAATCAACTGTAGTAACTGCCATGAAAGAAAAAAACAGAGCAGACATTGTTAGACCAAAAAGTGAAATTCAGCTCAAAATTTTCCTGGGAAAATATCCCTGATTGGCAACCAAGAAAATACCTTGATAAGATGAGATCTTGAGGAGCCTCTCAATCAGCTTTCTATCTAGAAGGCTGTCATCAACAGCTAAAACATGAAAGTTTGAATCTTTAGCCATGCCCATTTCTCCAAATGAAGATTGAATCTTAAATCCAAATAGAACAAGAAGAAGAAGAAGAAAAAAAAAAGCTTCTAAGCTGCCAAGAAATTATGATGAACTCTATTCTCTCTTTTTACTCTTCTTGTTCTTCCTATGAAAAGAAGGATAGAAAAAGAGAGGACTTTTGTATTGAAATATTAAGACCCACCAAAATCCACAATCCCACAAAGCAAGATCCGACCAGATTTCCTCCCAAATCTTGCAAATTTTCCAAGTTGATTTTGAATTAAGGGGCAAGCAATGCAAAGAAAAAAAAATAAATTAAAAAAAAAGTCTTTTTTTTTTTTAATCCAACCAAAAAAATAAACCAATAAACTAGAGTGATGGGAGGTGGTGGGTTTTATTTATACAATCTCAAAAATAAATAGAAAGCCTTGGATGAAAGCAAAAGGGCAAAGGTGGGGATTTTGGGAGAGAGAGAGAATAGGAGAGAGAAGTGGGACCCATCAAAATCCTCCAAGAGATACTGGTGATGTCAGCAATTGGGTTATATATATATATTCTTATTTTTCTTATTTTTGGTGTGAAATCATGTGGAGCTTACCATATCTGGGGCAGGTGGGGAGTGGTGGGCAAAGAGAGGGCAATTTCTTTTGATTCCCTTTTAAGATTTGCTTCCCATGCATGCCCCCCATCCCATCTTTCTCTCTCTCTCATCTCTCTTTCTCTCTCTCTCGGCTTTTGGTTATGTTATGCCCATGACCCATGTGTATAAGATGAACCAAATCTCCTCAAATCTGATTTACAATCCTATTTACTACCCTAATATGAATGGATGGAGTGAAATTCACCCACTTCCAATTACTATAATTAATTTTAAAATTAATTGACTCAAAATATTTTTTATTATTTGTCTGTTTTTGCCGTTACCTCTTATTTAATTTTTGCATCGTTAAATTTTTAATGTTAGTATTTATTAATTTTTGTAACATAAATGTATCTCAAAAGTAAGAGACAATTTTAAATAAAAATACCAATAAAGAATAATATTAAAAGGTTGACTGATCAAAAAATTTTAAATAAAGAACAAGATGTAAAATCATACTAAAGATAAATTCTTTAATTTAAATAAAGTTCAATAAATTTCCTAATTTTTAATGTTTACTTTTTTATTTAAATTTGATTGATGTTTGTGAGGAATTATATTATTATAATATATGCTATAGTACTGAGTTAGAGCTGAAACACAATTAAAAATTAATCCTGTTATTGTCTTGGTTCACGGTATCTTCTAATAAGATGGATTTGCTATCATATAATCATTTTCATTAAAACATTTTGGAGAATGTTTTCTTCAAGACAAGGATAACTTTAGAAAGTTACCATAAGTCGTTTTAGGAATTGTGCGTTTTGGGGTAATTATGCATTTTAAAGTAAAAAATTTATGCATGTCATTTTCATTTTTTTAATGTTATTAAAAGATAATGTTGCAGGCAATGAATTTGGATACATATGTTGAAGGAATATTTTATATTTTTTATTGTAGGTTTATTCATACCATAAATTTTGTGTTTTGGACATTTTTTATATTGTTAAATTCATAACTTATGGTGATAACACCACGATTTTAATTAAAATTTAAGTGACCGTTTCATTGATGATTTCAAAAATTCTTTCATGATTTTAAAAATTTAAGCTTATTTGTTAAAGATATTTGTCAAAAATTCTTCTATTACACGCTTGGACTTATTATTTTTTTCATCTGTATCGTATGACCCAACCACATTTTTAATAAAATATTAATAATTTATATTACTTTATTATTAAATTTTATGAACCTCACCATATTTTAAATAAAATTATTAATATTATCGTATGGATCTCATCACTTTTTTAATAAAATATTATTTCTTTATATAATGTATTTTTAGAATATTCTGAACCAAACAAAAATAATATTTAAGATATTATGAACCAAATAAAAATCTTATTTAGAATGCCCCGTATAAAATATCCTCATTTTTAGAATAGTACATGATCGCATACCAAACAATCAAAAATATAAAAATAACCAAATCTCAAACCCACATATACTTGAACAACTTTGTTCTTGGACTTTACTAGGGCAATGTGAGATCGTAAAATTTACTTTTTCTTATTTCACCTCATTTTACTTTTTTAGTTTAAGGGCTTATGACTGTCACAATAAATTCAAAATGCACAACATATAATAAAAATAATTTTTTCTTTTAAAAAACATAACAATGTCTTTGTTATTTATTATGAAAGGTTGATGCTACATCAATCAAAAAATAAACTTTTTTTTTTTTTTTTTGGACACGCTTATAACATTTTCACCTTATTTTACAATATAGAAGATCCACCTCTAACTAGGAAGAGAAACCAATACATAACATAATAAATTTGGCCACTATTATACTAAAATGAGAAAAAAATCCCAGCTCAATTGATCTTCCAACAAATAAGTTAAGAAAATTAGAACAAAAGTAAGATAGATGCAGATATCCCAATCTTGAAGTTTCACCAAATTGATTTACCATTTTAAACAGTTTGGAAAGTACTTTTTGCCAAAAAAATAAATTTCAAGATCAATAAAATCTTAAATTTGATTCTTTTCACTTTTGTCTCTAATGCCACGAAGTTTCTTCAAAATTGTCATAAAATTGAAAGTGACCCTACTCCATATTTAAGATTTTGACCCTCTAGAAAGAAAAAAAAAATATTACTAACAAAACCCCAATTTGTGCAGTTTTTTTCTTCACTATTTCATAAATATCATTACGATAAGATTTTCATAATCTTACCATATCTTTTTTTTCTACCTTTTAAAAGGACTGTATAATAGATATGTTGAACCAAAAGAGAACAATTTGAAGAAAATCAAGCACATGGAAAAAGATTGAAAAAGTTTAAAAGAAAATTACAAGAAGGTACAAATCTTGTGGGCCAATTTTAGACAATTTCTTGTAAATTTCTTACCCTTTTCATTTCTTTCTTTGAATTTTCTTTGACAGACTTTTCTCTTCAACATTGGAGCAAAGGGAGGACCCATATGTGTAAGAGATTATGATCAAAGTTGGTCAATATTGTTATTTAATTATCATATTGATTACTAATTTCTAGAGTGTTTTCTTAGAATCCATTTTCTTCCAACTTTTCAGATTCTGTAGGAGGAAATGAGTGAACATGAAAGAAATTAAGAGTGTAGTAAATATCCTCATATTTATGGTCTATATATATACAAATTCTTTATTAGTGATTTTTTTATATTATTATTGGTAGTATTTCATCAATAACTTTTTCCATCACGTTATATTTTTTTTTTGATGGTGATAATATATTATTTTTAGTATCTTAAAAATATTTTTATAAAATTTTATTGTTATATCATAAAACTATACACTTCTTAAACAACAACTCAAATTACAACTATATATATATATATATATATATATAATTCGGTCATATGTATATATTGAGATCATGTTTCATCCGAAAGCTATTTAGAAATTTCTAAAAAATAATATGTTTATCATTTTGATCTTAATTAAATCGGAAAAGTACAAGTGGATAGAATTCTCATTATTTATTAATTTCCATTTTTTTTTCTTCAAGTTTTAAATTTGCAAAATAGTTTTCATATTTAAGATAATTAAAAAAAAAATTATTTAATTCAACTTCACATTAATATCATTTCATTTAGGTCTTTATATGAAATTTCAATTCTAAACAAATGACAGATATATTTATGCCACACAATCAATATTGAAATAGACCTATCCTTTCAAACTATATACATACATACGTAGGAAGAGAGAGAGTGGAATTGATTTTATTAATTTTGATAATATAATAATAACAACATGATATTGGAATATCAAAATTGGAAGATTATTCAAAATCAACAATTAATTGTATATATTCCACGAAAATGATGTGACAATGGAATTTGAGATGGCCATGATCATTTATTACTTATCTTTCAATTAAAAATGAATGGTTCCCTCCCATGTGGGTTTGCTGGTTTTAGACCATCTTTATACAACATCATCCAGCTTTGTCAATAAATAAAAAACCATGGATGATGGGTTTTGAGCTAGCTAGGTTGGCTTTCTCTTACATTCAAAATAAATACATGAAATATTAAGAAGTTAGATATATAGGTTAGCTAGATTGGGCTTTAAATTTCACCAAACCGAGTTATTAAGTTTTAATGCATCAAATCTTTTGAAAATTCAAAGGAAATCTTATTAATTGAGTATTATTTTAAAATCCTCCATTCGCTTTCAAAACTATTAATGAAAAAGCAAAAATATTTATAAGCAGTTTAATCTCATGCTATAATTTTTATTTTTTATTTTTTTTTTTAAAAAAAAGAGAAAACCTTGATAGACCTAGAGAGAGATGAATGAAAGATGGATTTTGGAGAGGAGATCTGACAACTTGTTACGGCATGTGCCATGAAATTTGGGAAAAACAATGATCAGTCTTTGGAGAGTTGGAAGCTAAGGGCGATGATGTTTCCAAACAAAGATGATGGCAGATCTGAAAGGTGAACAAGTTAACTTCACGGTGGCTTTTCATGGCAAAGAAGAAGAACCGACGTTTCTTTAGAGACAACCTTCGATAATTGGATCTTACATAGAGAAGCGCATGGTTCAAGTGGAAGTTTGCTCATCGACAACGGGAGATGACAGAGTGTGGATAAAGTCAGTGGCTCCATTCTCCACAACCAATGTTGTTTCTCCTTTTTCAGTTATGTCGTTTTCTTTCAGTTTTTGTTTTGCTCTACTATAATAAATCCACATATCTTAGAATATATGACAATTAGTTTTCTATTTAAATTTCTATCAATAGTAATTGGTTTTTCATGTACATGTAAGTTTATCATAGTATTATTCCATCGAAGGAAATGACATGATTCAGGAAACTGAAAATCTCTACAGTCCCTAACAGTATTACCGAACCGCTTAAGTTTGTGATATTGGAAGAATTTTTTGGTTAGGTTTAATTTATTTTTATATCAATGTCACGACTTATTTTGCTTTGAGTCTAAGATTGTAATTGCGAAATTGCGTGCTATTGCATGCTTATTTTGGACCTAATTTATTTGTAGACATGAAAATTTTTCTACTTACTATTAAAAAAATAATAATTTTTTTTTTTACACGTGTAATAAAAAACTTTATTACTCAAATTACTACTATAGGATATAACATAACAATTTATATAATTTAATATTCATGTGATTAATTTAGTGACTGAAATATGTGCACTTTGAGTGATGGTATTTGTTGGGGGATATTCCCAAACAGGTATGATTCGAGCCGAATATGACCAAAAGAACCGAACCCTGACTCGACGTCACACTTGACGGAAAATGGACGACAGCCAATAATGGGCACAATGTCCGACCAGGGTCACGACGATGCCCGGACCCGGGCCAAATGACCAAGCCTGGCCAAGCCCTTACCTGGCCGAGCTGGCCATAGCCCGTACCCACACGAGGCCGAGACAAGCCCAGCACCTGGCCGAGCTGGGCATCGTCCTAGCGCCCACACCAATTCTGGGCACCCTCTCGGCTGGCCTGTGCCCTGTACCCCGCGGCAGGCCTGCGCGCAAGCTGCCCAAAGTTTCGATCACGCCCCAGCGCTCGTCTCACCCCACGCGACCAAGTGTACAGCTTGGCCGGGCGAGCTACCTCACCTAGCATGTCGAGCTAAATAGCTCGGCATCACGCCTCTGGCAAGCCTCAGGGGCCCACGTAGCCGACCCGCACATCGCACCTGCTTGCCGGTTCAAACGCGCCTTACCCACCTTACACCTGCCTCATCTTGGCCGAACTGCCTTGCCCAGCATGCTAAGCCAAAGAGCTCGGCCTAGCTACCTGACACGCACTTGCACAGCCCACTCCTGATGCCCCATCCAACCTGCATACGCTCATGTGCCATGATGCTGAGCCAAGCTTAAGGCCACACAGCCGAGCTGCCGGAGCCACGCATGGCCGAGCTGTTTGCTTACTGTTCAACCAAGGTTGGGCACGAAACCCTTAACCACCACATCTTCGGAATTCTCGCACACACAATGTGCCAACTGCTAACTACTCGGCAACCACCAACTGAAAAAGTGGGTTTCACCCCACTAACTGTTGACGTGGCCACTAACTCCTTAGTGGCATAACTGTCACTCTATCAATATCACCCCTAAAAGCCTCATATTTCAATTTCAAAGGTACGAAAACTCTGACTCAAAGACTGAAACTCTGCCGGATTACCAACTCAACTCTGAACTGACTTAATCATTTGAGGGTTATCGGGGAATCAATCCCCGACCTCTGACCGTGTTTTATTTTGCAGGATGACGGCGTTATTCGTTTCGCTAGACGATGACATCTTACGTCACTTCCCGGCTATCATAATAACTCATCCTAAGCGTAATCCGGTGACTGACGGTTGATCTAGTTTTTAGCATCAAAAGTATTGATCCTGCTTTTTTTCATGATTTGAACATAATTTTAGTGATTTGAATATACTTTTTATTTTGGTGATTTGAACAAAGTAAATTTGA
>WUAT03220685.1:0-11472 GCA_010015005.3 Ulmus americana | reverse complement strand
TCAATAATTCCATACAAATAATACATCATAAGTTCTACTATAAAATTTTTAAAGTACTATAAATATTGTAATATACAGCATATCTACATATTTAAATTTATTATATAATATATATAATATTTTTGTTATAAAATAATGTTTAATCAATGAAACAATGTTTGTTTTAGCATGTCTCAAAATTTCATTACAAATTTCTAATTTTTTAGGTCAATATCCATCATTTTTTTTTATTTTTTTTGCGATATCGATATTGATATTTCCATCGATATATCTGTAAAATCGAACTTGCGATATTTCCGTTATTTGTGATATTTTAATCCTTGAATATTTCGGAAACAAGAGAGTACCTGGATGAAATTTTTCCAAGACAATCTTGTCATTTTTAAAAAATTTCAGTCAACTTAAGTTAATCAATAATACTAAATTACTGAAAATTCAACTTTAAATGTTTTGTGATTATTAAAAAATAAAAGTATTTTTTAGATTAATGCACACTACAAGTACTAATTATTAAACAGATAAAAACAAAATAATAATAATAAAAAATATATATATGTTGTTAGTGCGGTTCCCGCCTAAACCCCGTTTTCAGTCTGTCATGTCATCTCCGACCCCTCCCTTACCTTTTTCTCACTCTACAGAAAGATCGAAGCGGCCATGAGTGAACCTCCAGCTTCCATCAAATCCATGGCGGCCTTCCTCCTTCGCCGCCATTCCGATCAACTTCGCTCCATCGCTGTTTCCCCCGATCCCAAGCTTCATTATCCTCTCTATCTTGAGTATGCTCTATCAAACCCAAAAATTCCTTTAATTTTTTCAAATTTCTCTTTATATTTCTCAATCTATAGTCTCAATTGATCTCTTGGTTTCAGTTTTGCGGAGCTAATGGAGGAAGATCCTCCTCTGGCTCGCCTACTTTTCTCCCAACCCACCGACTACTTGCGCTTCTTCGACCAAGCTGCTGCTTGGGCTCATGTATGTATGTAAATTTTATGCACAATTCTTTATAAATTGTTTTAGTAATCTAACAAGACTGTTAAAATTATGTGCTTATGTGGGAATTTTTGTTGGTGTTTGTAGAAAGTGGTATTGGAGGATTTGAAAAGTTCCGAAAAGGGAACTAAGAAGGACTTTATCAATGTTCGGATTGATATCAGCGGTTCCCCTCTCGAATGTCCTGGTAAATAACTTCTTCATGACTGTTAAATTATTTGGAGCAATTTCAACCACACGGGTAGTCTTTATTCTATTGTATATTGCAATTTGTTGAGTGAATTTTGTTGTGAATAGAAACTCTTCCCAGAATTGGATGTGTAAAAGTGAAACACCGAGGGATTCTTCTCACTCTTAAAGGGACAGTTATTCGGTCTGGAGCAATTAAGATGTATGAGGGGGAGAGGTGGTATATGTGCCAGAAATGCCAGCACAGGTGGATCTTTTCTTCAGAGATTCTAATTACTTCTAGTCGTGCATGCATAAAGATTGTTTGAGTTTTCTAGTGCTTAATACTACTTTCTTGCAATGGTAAAATGGTTATTCTTAAGTTTCCATCGATGAAGAGGAATGGCAAATGAAGCTGTAGAGGGTATAGATGAGGACATGACACCATTAATTCTTGTTGTTTTATTGTTCCAAAGTTTTTGTTTGTTTTGGTTTTTATTATACTCCAAAATACCATTCTGTCGAGGAAGCCATTTGAACTGAATGTCTATAAATAAATGACTTGGCTTTGATTTGATTGCAACAATTCAGCTCTCAGAGAAGCCATTAATATTAGATAAGCTTATGCATATGCATATAATTGCACTTATGCTCACTCCTATAGAGGATATGTTAGGACTGAAGGGCAGGAAGTGTATGGTTATCATCTTGTGCACATGTTGATGCAAATCTTGGAAATTGTCGGAATAGTCTTAAAGTACTTTTGCTCAAGAATTTGATCTTTTTAGTGGTCTCTTGTTTTCAGTACATGAGGCACCCATGAATGATTTCATACTCTTTTCTTGTTTTTATTGTATTAGAATTGTATACGCAGGTTTAGTGGTTATACTTTTAGGCTTTATAAATAAAATTGTCAGATACCGATGGAGTGGTAAGTCTGAAGTTTGTGTGGAGGACTAAGTTTCAAATAGTACACTGTGAGCATATTGATAGGAGTTGTTCCTTAAAGAACAACTTTTGACTTGCGTAAAACTAGTGTCTGTGAAAAGATAGTTCAATGCCAGGCAGTACAGTTTTCACATTTGATGTGGAAATGTTTAATTATGTAGCCGAATGTTTTTTGAATTTGCACTGGTATAAAATCAGTTTATAACGTTAATATTCTTTTTTGATCTCCCTCGTTTTTAAGTTAATCTTAATAGCTGCCTTGTAAATGCTGAATTTTTATGCGTGCAGCTTCCTAGTTTACCCTGAGTTAGAAACTAGAAACTCCATACAACTACCATCACATTGCCCTTCTCAGGTAAGCTATGTTTGCTAAATCTTAATTTTTTCACGAGTTTAGTTTCCTACCTTTCATGTTAATAGTTATATCTAACACAGAAAGTAGATTGTCATACAATTACCTTCTTTACCCATAAAAGATAAACTCATTTACAAAGTTTAGATGAGACATTTAAAGATATTGGAGTTGACATTTTAGCTTATCCTCAGAAGTATTAGGCTACTAGCTTTGTAATCTTTGTAAGAAAAAAGAGAAAATGCATCTTTAATTTTTATTCTGTTTGAGCTTTCATCTTCTGAATTTGTAGTTTTTGCAATAATGACTTTTGCTTTTTATTTTTGTCTCTGTGCTGTAATGTCTGTCTTTTTTATTTATAAATCTAATATTTTGAGTTTAATGAGTTTTCAGTTTCCCCTAATGACAGAGATCTAAATTTTGTGGAGGCACAAAGTTCATATATTTGGAAGGTTCAATAACATGCCATGATTATCAGGAAATCAAAATCCAAGAGAGTACACAGGTATTGGGGGTTGGAGCCATTCCTCGTTCAATCCCTGTCATCCTAAAGGATGATCTTGTTGATATTGTTAAAGCTGGAGGTACCACATTTTTATAATTTCAGATTTTCAACTTTCTTGTATAAACATCCTGACATAACTGATTTCTCGTGTTCTCATAAGGAAACTTATATCTCAACGTAGGAATTGTTTTAGTTTGATTTAGTTGAAGCTGAACTGTAAATTATTTTTCCCATTGTCAAATGTTCTTGCTTCTTAATGATTAATTCAATTAGATTTAAAATATTTTAATAAACACTATTATTGGTCTGTCTCCTAGAATCTTAAGCTTTTGGGATGAATTAGTAATCTAACTAAAAATAACAATTAATTGCTATATCTGCTAACTTGCTGGACTATGAGTCTTAACTTGTTGGTAATTATACTTTAAACTCCATAGATTGTTGTTCGACATGTTAAAATTTCATGTTTTGGAAGGATGATGAGTTTTGGAGTCGTTTTTCCAGCATATGCATTTCATTTCAGGTTTTTATTGTATTTTATTCGTGGTTTTGTTTAATCAGTCAACGGTCCTTTTTGAATAGTATTTAGTAGTTTATGGTAATTTATGGGCTAGAATTATGTTTTTAATTTAGGGGTTTCAATCAGTCCTAGCGACTTCTATTGTGATTGAAGTGATTTTAGTGCATTTTAG
The DNA here is from genome assembly GCA_010015005.3 of Ulmus americana. Classification (NCBI taxonomy): domain Eukaryota; kingdom Viridiplantae; phylum Streptophyta; class Magnoliopsida; order Rosales; family Ulmaceae; genus Ulmus; species Ulmus americana. The sequence continues at coordinate 7,814 of WUAT03220685.1, read as the reverse complement.
TTGTCTTCAAGTCCTAGGAGTTTGTAAAAAATTACCATATTTATGGTTGTGGTTGCACTCAATAGAAAATATGGCAGAAATATTTAACAATTATCTCTTTGGTTTTTGTGGTACATCCTTTGTTTGTTGTGATAGCAAGTGCCCTTTCGGTGTGATGCCAAAAGATTCAATTTTCTAAGTGTGATGCCAGTAGTCTCGATCCCATTGGTCCATTCTTTTCTTTCCTTTCTTCTATGGTTCTACCCTAAACAAGCTATTGTATTAAGTTTTATTTAGCCAACATCTACCTACTGGTAGCTGTCTTGTATCACATTGGCACGGTTGATACAATGTTAACATGATCATGGATGGGTTTTAGAGGCAGATAAACTGATTACCAGCATGATGAGTTACTCACTTGTCATTTAAATACTTGGGATGCTTGAAGGTCTACAAATTGTGATAACTATTCTTGAAGACTGTAATTCACAACCTGTTAATGAATCGGCATGAGCAGATGGAGAAAAGGCTTCTCAAGTTAACAATGGTGAAATTCAAGGTGAACTAAAATACAAAGAAGTTGAACTCAAAGCCAAATAGCATAACTGAGGTTTGCAGCTCAATAATTTGCAAAAAGGCAGCAGAAGTGCAAGAACAAAAAAATTATGAATTGATAGAGGTTTTTGGGTTGGAAGAAACTAATCTAAAACTGCAAGAGGAAGGGAGTTAGTTGAAGGCACATTGGCACTGAAAACCACTAAAGCACAACTAATCAAAAGAATCATGAGACTAAGGATATTCTCCAACCATCAAATTGGGCAGCAGAAGAGACAAAATCTCAAGTGAAGTCAGTTTATGATCATTTAAGAGCTAGAATTATGCGCGTTAATTTAAGGTGTTAATCAGTCCAAGAGTAACTATTGTTGTGTGTTTGAAGAGATTTAATTATGTTTTAATAGTCTTTTAGTCCTAGAAGTTATATGTTATAATAAATCAGGTTGTAGCTGCACTCAATGGAAAATATGAGAAATATTGAGAAATTATATCTTTGGTCTGTGTGATACAACCTTTGTTTTCTGTGATGCTAGTAGTCTATCCCTTTTATCCACTTTTTTCTTTCCTTTCTTCTACTCTAAACAAGCTGCTGTTTTAAATTTTATTTAACCAACATCCATTTTCTCCTAACAGTCACACATCACCCCTATTGTACATATTTCGTTCCACACTAAACTCATGCTTTATTATTTATTTTTAATTCTTCTGTGAGAATTGTTTTATAAGTGTATTGTACTTCCATTGCATTTCATTTTCGTTCTGGTGACATTGTTGCTACAGGTGTATTATAGTAATTTAATTTACATGTAATTTATAATCTATTTACATGTACTTCCATTTTATTGTTTGTAATTTAATTTCTTGCAGATGACATCGTTGCTACTGGAATCTTAACTGCCAGGTGGTCTCCTGACTTAAAAGATGTGCGCTGCAACCTTGATCCTATATTGATTGCTAATCATGTCAGGTAAATATAATCCTTTTTTCTTTTTCTTTTTTTTTTTGGTAAAAAGGTACAATCTTGACTTTCTAATAATTATGAACTAACATATCAATCATTTAGAACATGCACACTCTTCAATACACACTAGATTTAACTCTAACCATAATCCAATATGCTAACATATGAGAAGTAATTGTGATAACGTGGTTTTCAACTATTTTTTTAAGTCCCTGAATACTTTTATTAAAAAATCTAATTAAATTTTTTGGCCAGCCTCATCCTTCCCCACCGCCTAGATTTTAGAATAAAATAACTCATTCAACTCTATCTTTTAGTTTGTTAGTTACCACCATACAACCAACATATGCTAGTGAAATTGAGTGTTTCCAAATATATGCTAGTGGAGGCAGAGAAGTGGATCCTGTTAGTTCTTACCTGAAATTTTAAATTTTATACACTGCTCTAAAATCCATATTTTATCATCCTCTTATGTTTAGGAGAACTAATGAGCTGAAGTCAGATATTCATATTCCTGATGATATCATTCAGAAATTCGAGAAATTCTGGTCAGACTTTGAGGATACTCCTTTAAAGGGTAAGATTATTGACTCATACTCAGTTTTAAAATTGGTAATGTTATATAAGTCCATCAGTAACAACCATTTAGTTATTTTTGTAGAATGTTGGATATTATTTTCCCGTCATTTAACATTTTGATTTGAGTTCAGTAATTTGTCTATATATTTTATAACAACAGTGTCTGTTTGAAAATTACACAGGAAGAAATGCCATTCTACGAGGTATTTGCCCTCAAGTTTTCGGACTTTTCACTGTCAAGCTCGCAGGTACATATTCATCTAATGTCAAGTCCAAGTATGCAACATCTATACCTTAAAATTTTAATTTCATTAGAGGTTTCGTGATCTGATCTAAACATAAGTCCTTTCATTTCACCTTGTCTTTTTAAACTCAGTTGCATTGACCCTTATTGGAGGTGTGCAACATGTTGATGCTTCCGGGACAAAAGTAAGGGGAGAGTCTCATTTGCTTCTGGTTGGTGACCCAGGTATTTTTTAATTTTAAGAGGCTAGTAACCTAGTTGACTTCCTAAAGGTCAGGTCTAATGCAACTTCATCTTTTGCATCAGTTGAACAATTACTTTTCTTCTTTCCAAGACAATAATTGAACCTCACTTTAACTAGATTAATAAGTGTTTAACTGGGGGGCTGTTGTTGGTTTGGGGTGGGTTGTGGGCACTTGGGTTTGTTTTGGTGTATGCATGGTTGAATGTATGTGTTCATGCTTGCATGTTCTGCCGTGTATTTTGAATATACACGGTTATAATGTTAGCACAAAATTGGATTGGACGCTCATGATTGCTGGGTTTTACAGTTTAGATATGTATCATAAAGAGGTGCACTAGCTATACATGCACACATAAATGTCCATCTATCGACAGGTGTTTTTTCTGGATCTTTATGAAATCTTTGAATTAATTGGCTTAAACCACAACTAGATGAATTTCTCAGGTACTGGAAAATCACAATTTTTGAAATTTGCTGCCAAATTGAGCAATCGATCTGTTATTACCACTGGCTTAGGAAGTACAAGTGCTGGATTGACTGTCACTGCTGTCAAGGATGGAGGTGCATATTCATTTCTTTTACTAAATAAGTCATTAATTTTAGAGTTGGGATTAGTTTGATCTTCTTCTTCCAAGTGCTTCTGCATTATTTATTATTATTTTTTGGTGTTTGGCTGCTGGTCGAATTGTTATGTTTGTTTGCTTGGCTTAGTTGAGGTTTCATGCCTCAATTTGTGTTTGTTGAAGGAGGTTTTGGGGTATATATTTCTTCCGGGTGTTTTCATCAGTTTTTTCTACTTCCACAGCTAGTTCTGCAGCAATCAGTTTCATCCAAGTAGATCAGATTTTGGTTTGGTGAATTTCACATGCGTTGTGTATGAATTGCTATACATGCGTTGTGTATGAATTGCTATACTGGGCAAAGATGGGATCAACATCATCTCTTATCTCTGAGGACCTTTATTAGGAGGAAACCCAATCTTATTAGGTCTTTCGATAAAGCACCTGAAGATGTTACACTTCTGTCATGGACCCAACTTAGGATCTAAGCCATTAAGGGAGTTATCACTTTTAGAAACAGTTTGGAGATTAATTTTGTAATCTTGTGAATATGTTATCTCCATTTGTTGGATAACAAGAAGACCCTGATAGAAATATTTAGATTAGTGTTGCATCCATAGAAAAAGTTCTACACTTTTCTGCTTCTTATTATATTTTAATTTGTTACTACAAAATCTTTTTAAGACTAACCTATATCTTATTCTTATATCATACAACTTTGAAATATTTGACATCTTGGGAAACCTTTCTGCTTATTTGAAATGGGTTAACCCACACTTGTGTAATACATAGGAGAATGGATGTTGGAAGCTGGAGCCCTTGTTTTAGCAGATGGAGGACTCTGTTGCATAGATGAATTTGATACGTAAGACATTTTTTAATTTCTTAGTGAGCCAACTCTTTTAGCTTTCATTATTTCAACTTAGTGTAGATGATCAGCATATTATGTCGTTCTCTTTCACTTTTTGTTCTCAGTATTTCAAAATTAGTAGTTTATCAGGATTCCTTGTTATGCACGGAACTTCTGTAATCTGGGTAATTGTCATTTGAATTAATAGAGAGCAAACTAGCAGTTATTTATTCTAATGTTCTGATTTGTTGGTTGAACTTAAAAGGCCTTAACTGTTGTGGTTTTGGAGTGGTGGGATCCATTAGATTTTCAAATTTTTATAATCAATTAGATCAATCTGAGTGAAAGATTTCAAGTCCATCTTTACTAAATTCATTAACATAATCTCTTTCGAGGAATTAAGCTAATTTTGATTTTATTTGACAGCATGCGAGAGCATGATAGGGCAACAATACATGAAGCAATGGAACAGCAGACTATAAGCGTTGCCAAGGTAACATCCTCTTGTAATCTTTTTATGACAATTTGTGGTCAGCATGTACAAAAGCAAAAACTGCATTGCCATGATCGCATTTGAGCTAGATAAGGGTTATCATTCTTATAAAAGTTTTTGAAATTGTAAACAGAGAAGAAGGTAAACCATTCTCTGATAATCTTATTGAATGAAAAAGCCTCTATTAAAATAGAGGAAAATACTACCTGTTTCCAGATCTCTATGATCTGGTAAATCACTAGAAATCTGGAAAAATATCATCATCATCAAAGCCCATTCCCAATACTATCGGGGTTGGCTACACGGATTTTGGTTCTCCAAGTAATGCGGTCTTCCCACATACCCTCGCCTACTCCAAGCTCAAGGATGTCTTCCTTTACCGTCTTCATCCAAATAAGGAAATAGAATAATATATTAAAACAAAAATGGCAATACAATAAACCAGCAATAAATCCCTTAACATATCCCTAAATCCATGAATTGTGGAATTAAGCACACAATAAACAAGTGGAACATTTAATAATATGCCTTCAATAAAAACCTGAGAACTTGTTAAGCATAAACTGAGTGGCAAATTAAAACCAATTATAAGAGTATCTATAGCTGTTCTGCGCATTCTTACTAATTAAAAGCAAATTAATGCATGAATTGTGTACAAGTAACTATTAGCATAAATCCATATCTATGAAATTTGTTTTTCCAGTATTGTTGTATGTTCCACTTCGTTCATCTTATTTTTGGTTATTGATATAAGAGTTCAGCTTCTTACTATATTCCTGTTGACTGTTTTCCAGGCTGGTCTGGTCACAACTCTCAGTACAAGGACAATTGTTTTTGGTGCAACAAATCCAAAGGGACATTATGACCCTGATCAATGTATTACTTCCATCAGAATTTGGGCTGATTTTTTTTGTATGTGATTTCTTAGATAAAAATATCGTCCAATCTGTCTCCTTTTTCCAGCTCTTTCTGTCAATACAGCACTTTCCGGTCCATTGTTGAGCAGATTTGATATAGTACTTGTGCTCTTGGATACGAAAAATCCTGAATGGGATGGGGTCGTGTCATCTCACATTCTTTCTGAGGTACTCCCTTCTAAGATCATGTAAATGGAACCCTGTCGTTGCCCTGCTTCCATTTGATAAATCTAAGATATGATTCTTGTATTAAAATAATTTATAGGAAGAACCTGAAAAGGACAAGAATGATGACGACTTATCAAAAACCTGGCCGTTTCCTATGCTTCGAAGGTAGAATTATCTTAGAAATGATATTTTGTTTTATGTTCTTACACTTTTAAAGGAGTAGAACATACATGAGATGCATGGCTGCTACTACATTATTTGCATGTATATCGTGTCTTAGGCATGTGATAAATTGTATCTTTGTTTTGGGATTAATCCTGAAGGAACCTTATAAAAAGCCAACCTTAACTAGAAACTATTTGAATGCTTTATGTTTCTGTTCATCATTGTAATTAACATAGAATTTTAACAGTTTTCCTGTAAACTGAATTTACGCTTTTGTTTCCAAACTCCTTGTAATAAAACTTTGTGAATTGGTTACAATTTCAAGATTTATTTATGGATAATACACAGTAAGCAAGACTTGGTGCACCAATCTTTCTGTTCTTTAACGTTTCATTATTCTTGTGGGAGGCTATTATCTACTCATAGTTTTATGCTGTTTACCAATTTCCCTGTTTGGGAGAGCTTGTGTTTCATGTTTTTTAGGACTTCTTCCAATCAGGTATATTCTTTATGTAAAAGGAAAATTCAGACCAGTCCTAACGAAGGATGCTGAAACAGTTATCTCGAGCTATTATCAGCTCCAAAGAAGATCTGCAACTCACAATGCAGGTGGTCCAACTATTTTTTTCTTCTACATCTATCATTGTTCTTTACACTTAATAACAAAATATGTTGTGCTTTAGCTAGGACAACTGTGCGGATGCTTGAAAGTTTGATACGCCTAGCACAAGGTATGTTACGTCTCCCAAATAATCAAACGGTAATAGTAAAAGTTCCCGCTTAAGTATCGTAAATGTTGACTCTGTGAACATTGCAGCTCATGCAAGATTAATGTTCAGAAATGAGGTTACTCGGTTAGATGCCATTACAGCCATTTTATGTATCGAATCATCCATGACTACCTCAGCTATTGTGGACAGTGTTGGCAATGCGCTGCACTCAAATTTCACAGAAAACCCAGATCAGGAATGTATCCTACCAGTTATCTTGTTATTATTCATTTCTTTCTTTATATTTCTGTTAATCAATTGGCAATTCATCTCTTAACTCCTCGTCAATAGATAGCAAGCAAGAAAAATTGATTGTTGAAAAGCTAAGATCATTTGATGAATTCCCTGTCAACTCCAGTATTGAAGGATTGTAAAGCTGAGATTGCGCGAAGAGAAAGGTCTCACCAAGATACTTAGCGAGACGGTGAGGCAATGCTAATTAATAACCTAATGATGTATTTGTATGTTGCTTTACTGATCTAAATGCACAACAGCTCTTCTAATACAAAGGGTGGAGCAGTTTAGAGCAAATTGATATGCTACTGTAAAATCAATAGGTTATTATCAAAACTTACATTTTGGTGCTCTCTAGTTTAAAAAAGTTGCCTTTTTGTTATGAAAATTACTATGAGGAATCTTTAGTTTGATTTTTGTTTTCTTTTCGGTACCTTGAGTCAACCATTGTACCAAAAACAACATTATAAAATGTCTAAAATACCCTTTATATATAATTTGAATGGATTAAAATATTTGGATTTTGGGTCTCCTGGGTTGCTGCTGTGAACGATTAGTGTCCCGTTGCAGTGGTCTCTTTTCAATGGGTCAGGACAGAGTTTGAAGCTTGTTTCTGTGCAAAAAATAGTTAGCATCGTTTGAAAATGAATTTGGATATGGCTTGATTTGCTAACTGGCCCAAACAGGAAGTGGGATACAGCTAAAGAACACCCTAAATTTTAATACATTCAAAGGATCACTTTTTTAATTAATTAAATTAATTAAAAATTAATTTGGCACGATTTAAAATTGGAGAGTGCGATATTAATTTTATCGCACTTCTTAAGTAGTATCACGCCATTTCAAAATTCAAAATTTTTAGATGTATAGCGTGATATATTAATATCGCGCTTCACATATTCCTATTTGCCCCGTTTGTTTTCCTATTCTCAACACTTCTCCCTATTCTCTTATACTATTCACAATACTCCCTATTCTCCTTTACTTTTTTCATAAAATATTACATCTTTCCACCACCTTTTTAATAAAATATTATCTTTCTCCATCAAACTATTACTTTTTAATAAAATATTATCTATGTCCACTACCCCACTA
>WUAT03220684.1:0-18586 GCA_010015005.3 Ulmus americana | reverse complement strand
TTCAGGACATTTTTTCTTTTTAAAACCTAAACAAGCATAAAGATCACTAACCATACTTTTGGAAACACTTGAAACATCTGCTGCATAGAAAACCAAGTAATCCACATATTTAAGTTTAAAACTCATACTTACTTTCTTAATCCCGTGGTCTGTTAAATTTTTGTCTGAGTTCTTAAATGTGATGGACAATGGTGTGGGCAAAGTGTTTAGGTCAACTGGCATGTTAGCTTGGAAACCTCTTGAGGAAAGCAGGCTGTTTCTAAATATGGATGCAGTCACCAATAACGAAGATGGATCTTGTGGTATTGGTGTAATTTTGAGAGATCATAGAGGTGATGTGAGGTTTTCCAAGACTATTTTTTGGCCCTTTTTATTTTTTGCTAAAGTGGCTGAGGCTTTTTCAAATTTGTGGGGTATTCAAAAAACTATTAAAGCGGGTTTCGCTGACTTTATAGTGGCTTTGGATTGCTCGAAACGTGATCTTTAACATTAAGAATTATGCCCTTCTTTTTAATGATTATGGTGTTATTCTGCATGAGATTGACCGACCTCTTTTTTTTTTTTTAGCTGTTTGTGTCTGGATGTGATTTATATGGCTAGGAGTAGAAAGGGGACACCCCCATCCTATTGAATATTTAGCAGATAGATCTAGAATGTCTAATGTTTAGAGAGATAATGTTTCTTCTAATGCTTGGCTGCCAATTGAGGCGGTTTATAAATTTTTCTTTGCCTTGTGGTCTAATGAAGTTTGCTTTAATAAAAATAAAAAAAAAAAACATAAAAAATTTATTAAAGAAATTTTATTGATGTAGAATAGATAATTAGTCAATACACATTCTATTTTTTTTAAATAAATAACAAAATGTTTAACCGAAGCCCATATTATTGGACAAAGCCGAAGCCCTTCTTATTGTAAATGATTTTGTGGAAACAAGTGGATAAATTACCCATGTGTGATTGTTCATTTTATTATTATATAAAGTTCTCAAACTTACAACTTTGTCCACGTTACAGAATGGATATTTAATCCATTCAATTTAATTCAATCTATTAAAATTGGATATTCAATTTAATTAAATTAAATTAAATTTAAATTTTATATACTAAAATTTAATTAAATCGAATTCATATATATTAATTAAAAATAAATAAATTTTTATCACATATTTATACATAATTAATTAGTAAAATGTATATAACTAGCAATTAGGGCTTATTTGAGACGCGGTTTAAACATAATTTTAGTGATCTAAGCAAGATAATTTTTTGAACAGGATTCTAATATTTTTGATAAAAGCAAATAGGGTCCATAAGATTAAAAAATAATTTATATAAAACTCGATGAAGATATTGGAGTTTAATAATAAAATAATATTTTATGTAAAAGATAATGGAAATATTAATAATATAATGTAAAAGGTGGTAGAATATATGTGTGTAAGATGTAAAATATGATAAAATTTAAGTGTGTAAGATAATAAAATAGAGTAGGATGATATAAAATGTAGTAATAGAATAAAATATGATAATAGGTAAAATATAAAAAAAAAAAAACGATTTTTTGAAATTTTTTGGAAAATAGAATAAGATAAGATTTTTTTTTAAATCGCGTCTCAAACAAATATTTTGTACACAACTTAAAAAAAAAATTTAATACTTCAAAATTATTATTAAAAAAAAAAATGAATTGATGAATTTTTTTTTTTTACAAACTTTAATATTTAATTCCTTATTATATATAATTTACTTTATAAAAATATAAATTTTGTATACTAAATTATATGAAAAACACTTAATTTAAATAAATATTTATGTTTTTTTACGTTAATCAGATTAGAATGGATTAGATATGAATTTGAAAAATTGAATCTAAACCAAAAATTAAAAATCCAAACATTAGATTATATCAAATATATTAAAAACATGTTAAATTTGATTGATTTTCACCCCTAACTATTATTAGCAGCCAGCTAATTTTATTCTTTATGCCAAATAAATCATTTCTTCCAACAAGCAATTTTGATGTCAATCCACAAGCTACCTGCCCCCAACATTTATTTATTTTTTATCACTTTTTTCTCAGCATTAGGGGTAGCACCGGTTGACACAAACAATTTTTTATTTTATTTTACCTATTAGTTATTTTTAGGAAACGAACAACTTCATTAACACAATAACCTCAAATCAGTCTGGAAAAAATACAAAAATAACTCAAAATCTTACAAAATAAATAAAAGACAAACGAATAATTTTTTTTTTATTTTTTTATTTTTTTTATAACAGTCACAAGAGAAGGACAATCGACTCTATTTTGAAATGATTTTGTGATATTAACAGATTAAAGGATACTTAAGAGGGAAGGCAACATGCAAAATTTATTAGTGACTAATGAAATTATAAAATTAGTGAGTCTAAACTTGAGATGAGGAAGATTGATTTATGATATGATAAAGTGGGGACAAGACACGATCTTAATCTTACTAATTATGATTGAGATAACATTGCCATTGCCTCATCTTTTGTTTGACAAGTTGGCGGCCAGTGTAGCAACAAGATAATTAGACTTTTCAAACTAAATGACCTTCTAGCGAATCTCTCTTGTATTTTTCTGTATTATATATTTTCTTAAACGTGATATTTATCATTTACAAGTGTTATCCTATCCATCACTTCAACTAAACTATTTTATTTTATTTTATTTTCCTTCTTAGTGGCCTTTGAATAATCCTATAATTCATCTGCTTTGCGTTTAATGGTTTACCTTTCAAACCCCAATATAAGAATCAAAATCCTTTTGCATACTAGGAATTAGGTTTTATTTCAATTTGAGATAATGGTATGCTACTCAATTGTATTAATATTCAATGCTCGATTCGGTAGGTCTCAAATATTGAGTAGCTCAATATTATTATTTTATACTATAGGATAATCATATATAATATATATATAAATATCAATTTATATGATATTATAGGTATGTTTCCATTTTAATTTGTTCCATATAAAATTCAATCTTAAAATTTACTATTATAGATAGTTGGAATTTCAATAATTGAGATCGAAGAGAGGGCCACCGACAACCAACAAGCAAGGACATAGAAACGAATGTGAAATCCATTAACACTGGGGTAGTGCCGGTCAAAAAAAACTCTGATAGTCAAGTAAGTGAATGGTAGAATGGATAAATAAGCAAAGTAAAAGAGGAAGAAAAGAGAATATGGTGGAATTCATTGTAACCCGGAGCAGAGGTAATGTGACGGTGGCATAAAGTGGCTCGGGACTCGACTTTACAACAATTGGCAATGTCGCGTGAAACGTTGGATGACGACTCTATGATGTTGGACCATAGTGTGTACGGCGTATGTAAATGAGTTAGTGAGTGGAAGAGCTAGAGAGTGATGTGAGTAGAGGTTCAATGCTTAGAAAGAGTCCTTCCCCCTTTGAGGTCACTTCTCGAACGAGTGAGAATTTCCCTAGGGTAAGGAGACCATTCGAGGAGACTTGTCACTCCCCAGCTGGTAGCCTCAACACGAAGTCGTGCAATGTCTTTTGCAAGACTTGGTCCATGTGGGAAGACGTTGTGGACTTGGCCAAATGATCGTTGAGGGAATGGACTCCTGGCCTACTAGGTCATGATACAAAGCTGACCTTGTTGGCCATGAGGTAAGTTGGATCTTCAGTAGAGCAAGCTTGGGCCATTTGGTAGAGTGGACTAGACTGCATAATGGAATAGGCCGTAGAGTGGACTAGACTGTAGAGTGGACTAAAGCCAGCTTGAGTGTAAATATAGTGTCAATTGGTTTAGTTTTGTCTGTTGTTAATGAAGTTTTAACCCATACTTAATATAGTCAAAGTTAATATGTATCATACCATCATTGAGTATACGACATATCGCTGGACCCACTATTGGTCCAGATGTCAATTGGGTCTTTGGGCATTGGGCCCTAACCAATTTTGACCCCTACAACTATTTATTTATTTATTATTATTATAGCATAAATATTTGCATACATATGGTAAATACCTTGTTATTGAGTATAACTTAATATACAAACTACTGCGATTGTTTAAAAATTGGGAAATTAAACTAAAAGTTTTCTATAGTTGTTTTTTTTTAAAGAAAAATTATTGTTATTTAATATATATTATGTTAAATTTTTTACTTTGAAAATCACATTAGATGTATTTTTTGTTTATTATTAATCAAAATTAAATGATAAAAAATATCAAGGTATTTTTATTTTAGTTATAACTTATGGAATATAGATTTAAGAAGTAAATTTTAAGATCATTTCAAAAAATAAAATAAAATTATAAGAATATTTTATCTTTTTTACGTCCTAATTTTGAGGGGAAACAAAAAAGAACGAGGGGATCTATTTTTTTTTTTTTTCGGATAAACGACAAGGATTGTGAATTTATTGATTTTTCAGTTAAAAATTATACTTAAACCAACCTAATCATTTGTGTTATATGCACATTATCTAACCAAACCTTATCAAATCTCCAATAGTCCAATACAATATCTTCTTTATCACACTTAAAAAATCAAATGTACGGACATATTAGAAAACTAATCAAACCACGTGTCAGATACCCAATTAGTTAAGGTGGCAAAATCCAAAAGCAGTACAACTGGTATAAACCTAGTGATTGTCAAAAATTGGTGATTAGGAGAATGTAAGGAGAGATGTGTTGGGTGTTTTGTTTTGGTTTGGTGGGCCATTTTTCTTAGGCATCACATATAAACCACTGGTCTGTGGGTCCCACCCAATAATAATTGATTCATCTGTTTCTCTCTCTAAAAATTGGTATTTTTGTTTCTCTCTCTAGCCTATCATTAAAGCCTGCATGACTTCAATAATTGCAATGATCCCAAAAGCATGACATATCTGACCTGGTCACATCCTCTAGATGCGTTTTTTAATTACAACCTGCTTAAAAAGCTAACCCACGCGCGTTGGACCACCTGCATTTTTAAATCAGTTACCCAGCAATAACTTATATTTAATTTCTCACAGGAATTAAAACTAAAAAAACGGTTTATTGCGCTATGATCCCCCAACCTTTTAATGCATTATGCAATTTTATCTCCAGTTAAAATTTTGAACTACTGCGCTCCTCAACCTTATCAAAATGTACAATTTTGTCCCTTTTTGTTTAATTTAGTTATGTTAAATTTGTGACTATTTAAAAGAGTATTTGAGTAATTTTATTAAATAAAAATAACATGTCGCATGTTGGATTTGCAAAATAAAACGAAAAGTAAATCTCTCTAATTTGATTTTTTTTTTCATTACTCTAATTAATTTACTTTTTTTCTGACTCCAACCTTACAAATTGAATGGTATAAGATGATTTCTATATGCTATTGTTATTTTTTTTTTCTCTATTCTGGCCAACTAAATAGACAGTAGTTAATTTTGCTTTGTACTTTATTTTATTTTATATTTTCTAAATGAATTTAAAATTATCTTTTAAATTAAACTCTTTAAAATTTCAAATATTTTATAAAATGAGAGATAAAAGATATTAAGAAAAAAATATATTAAAGTCTTTTCTCACTAATTATTTATAGAATTTGAGTATAATGTTTGTGAATTTATACCCTTTTCGTACTAGTTGAACTAATGAAATATTTTTTTCGTGATTTAAACAGTATTTTGGTGATTTGAATATGATTAATATTCAAACAAAATTATAATAACAAATATGATTACTATCAAAATATAATTACCGGAGTTGAGAACTAATATTTTTTTTATAATCTAAATCATGATTTGAACAAAATTTTAAAATCGCTAAATATGATTAATGTTCAAATTATAAATAAATAAAAAAAACCAATTTTAAGTGAAAATTTTAAAACAATTTGTGATATTAGTAACTAATTTTTTTTTAATAAAAATTAATTAATGATAGAGGCAAGTATTATGGGAGACCATTGGATACCATTTCTGTGGTGGCCTTTATGATAGTTTCAAGGATCTTGATGGCTATAGGTAGTAGCACCTCCATTGGCCTTTTAGGTTCTTTTATCAACTTAAAAGACACGAAAGTAAACTTGCCCCCATTAAACAATAAATTTGTTCAGGAAAATAATAATACAAAAAAGAAACTTCCCCCTTGAAATAGTAAAACATGGTCGCTTTGTCTGCCTAAGTAAAACACATTTTATAATGGTCAAATCTCATGCCTTCTGACTAATCTTTCTTTTCTTTTTCTATATTCCCATTCAACTTTAACAGTTCATTTGTCACAGACGAATGAGCGGATGACACGTGGGATTGGGTCGGAAAGGTACACTCTTCTGGTTGGTGAGTCAAGGGTCTAAGCCATTATCTGTCACAGTCATTTCAATTCAAAAAATTAAACAGATGGACTACTTGGAAACTGCAAAAACTTTATCTTAAATTGGTTATCATTTGGAAACAAACAAAAGAATGATGATGTCCAATATAATTGTGTGTATATAATATAAATGTTTGGTAGAAGCACAATTTGGAGTTGTTCTAATATTCCATCTTATTACCATCATGATCATGATGATCCCAGCCGTTGAATGATTGTTTTCAAATATTATGATTGATAAATGTGGCCAGTGACCAGCCTTTGTTGGTTGATGAACACAATAATTTTGATAAGAGTGAGGAGACATAATCACACAATCTAATTATGATTAACCATTCAATTAGTTAATAATTTATTCCACTGTAGAAGCTTGTGTGAGATTGGTAAGATCAAACTTAAGGAGAATAAACCCAACACAAATCATGAGAGATTAAAATTTTACTTCTACTATATAGAAATGAAATTGCTCTATTTGATTTCTATGTTTTAAAAAAATGATTAATCTATAATAGTTTTCTTAAAACAATTTAAAATTGTATTAATTTTTTAAATGGTAAAAGTTTATTCTATTATTATTATTATTATTTATGAATAGAATTAAATATTTCTTTATAAAAAAAATTAGAGTTAAATATTATTTTTGTATCATTAACTTTTTTTAAAATTTAATTTAAATATCTAAAACAAATTCAAATTTTATGCTTTTTTATTATTTTGTCTGCTAAATGTGCTTCTATTCTTTACTGGTTAAAAACAAAAAAAATCACAAATATTCACTTAAAACATTTCCATAGAATAGGTACGTTGTTCTCGGCGTGAATTTGGTACACTGAATGATTGTTCTCCAATTCCTTCAAAAACAAAAAAGTCAATTCAAAATCATTGATTCTTATATTCTTATCTCAATCTTATTTTTTTTCTTCTTTAAAAGTTATTCTAAATTTTGAAGATTTTTATACTTGAATTTAAATTTAAAGTCGATAAATTTTCAAAAAATAGTAAATGTTCTATCTTCAATTACAAAAATACTTTTCAATAATAAATGTTTATTCTTTTAATTAAAAAATTATTATTTATAAAAAAAGCTATAACAAATTGTATTTTTTAAATTATTTTATTGATTTTGTATACTTTAATCGTAAATATCATTTCAAATGCGTTTGTGTATAGTAAGGTAGTACTAAAATATTGTGCTAAATAAAATATTTTATTTTATTTTAGCTAAATTTAGAATGGAAAGTAGATGATCTAATATAGCTCTTAACCTTTGATTAGAAGAATAAAATCTCCCTTTTTATTTCTTTTTATAATCTAATATAGCTCTTAATATTTGATTAGAAGAATAAAATCTCTCTTTTTTTTTAAATATAATTTTCCCCTCTGACTATCTCGTGTATGAACCGTTGTATAAATAAATAGCTTCACGTGCATTCGTCAACCTGGATTTTGTCGGTCAATCTTTATTAGCACAAAGCATAAAGAAATATAAAAGGGAGTTGTGCTGCTACTTCTGCTTCTACCAATAATAATAATAATAATTTATTTTCTTTATTTTATTGTAATTGTGTTTTCCACGTCAAAAAGATTTTGATAACCCTTCTTCACCTCCTTTTTAAAGTTCTCATTCTCCACCTTTTACCCGTTCATCAAACAAACACAAACCTTCTCTGGTTTTTTGGTTCTCTCTATCTGAAAAATGGAGCTAGCTTTGAGCTTAGGAGATGCGTCAACCCCTTTTACTTTTCTTGACAAAAATCCCAAGATTCCTAACAAGGAGCTAGGGTTTTGCATGGCTTTGGGAAGCTCTTATGGTTCGAGATCAGAAGAGAAAAGAGATGTTATGTCTGAAGATGAAGACGAGGATAAAAGGGTTTCTTCAGATCCAGTTCCTGTTCAGCTTGATCTTCTCCCTTCTGCTCCTGTTCCTCGCAGACCCAACTCTTCCCAGTTTCGGTTTCCTTGGCTCGCAGATAACTGTAATTTTTCCCTTATTTTACTGTTTGGTTGCTGGGAAAATCGGAAGAAAATGGGTTTTTGTGGGTTTGTCGCGATTTTCTCATCTTCTCATTTTTTGTTTTACAGTGGTGATTTCTGAACCGGGTTCTTCTGATGGAGCCGCAAAAGGGTTCGACGTGAACCGTTTACCGGCGGTAGTTGCCGCCGGCGAGGAAACAGAAGACGGAGCGACCATTTCCTCGCCAAACAGCACTTTATCTTCCTTTCACATGGATTTTGGCGTTAGAAATGGAGCAAGATCAAACAAGAGAGAGTTCGAGGCCGAGACTGAGCGAGCGAGTTCCAGAGCGAGAGATGATGAGGAGAACGGGTCAACTCGGAAGAAACTCAGACTCTCCAAAGAACAATCCGCTTTTCTTGAAGAAAGTTTCAAAGAACACAGTACTCTCAATCCCGTAAGTCTTTTGTCAAAGATTGTGAAAGATTTTTTTACATTAATATAATTTTCGATTTTAAGTTTTTAAATTATTTATTATTATTATTATTTTTTTCAGAAACAAAAACTTGCTCTAGCAAAACAGTTAAATCTCCGACCACGCCAGGTAGAAGTCTGGTTTCAGAACAGAAGAGCGAGGTATATACACAAATAAATATAAATATTATTTTATTCTCTTAACCAAACACACTTTCTCGGGAAAATTGATAAAATTTCTATGACAGGACGAAGTTGAAGCAGACGGAGGTAGATTGCGAGTACTTGAAGAGATGCTGCGAGACGCTGACAGAAGAGAACAGAAGATTACAAAAGGAACTGCAAGAATTAAGAGCTTTGAAAACCTCCCAACCCTTCTATATGCAACTTCCGGCCACCACTCTCACCATGTGTCCCTCTTGTGAGCGCGTGGCCACCACTAGCTCAGCCGCCGGTGGCGCCGCCGCCGGGAACTCCTCCGGCAATGGAGCTGTAACCATTGCTAAGCCTAGAACACACCCTTTTGCTATTGCCCAACCTAACAAATCTGCTTCGTAAGATGATGACTAGTTGGGATTTTTAATTTTTTCTTTTTCTATGTAAATAGTTTTTGTTTTTTTTTCTGGGGAAATTTTTGTTCCCAATTATGGATGATCATCTATATCTCTCCCTTAGGAATTTGGTAGCAAAGAAAAAAAGGAAAAGTTTTTGTTAGGATCAAGAACGTAGACTCCCATTTGTTGTGTTTTTTTCTTTTAGTTTTTGTTTTGTGGGAGTTTGGTTTGTTTTGATATAGGGAGATTAATTACTATTTATATATATTCTCTATTTATTTAATTTACGATTCATTTTTTTCAATGGAATTTAAGATTAATTTTTTCTGTGTGTATGTCCTATTATCATGTGATGATTTAAATATGTTTTTGTAAAATACAATGGATTTTATGTTATATTTTATCAGAAAAAAATATTTATGTCATATTGGTATTTAATGAAAAATTAACAATAAAACAGTTCATTTATAAAAAATAAAAAAAATGAAAGAACTAAAATAAGGTGAGATTCATTTTGTAATAAATTTCGGGCAATTAAATTTTAAAACAAAATTATTAATTTTCTCCTATTTATCTTGTACCAATCCATAATTCCATTTTTTTTGTTTGAAAAGTCAACCATTTGGATCATAAATCACGTTGCACTTCCTTGGGACATAGAATCAAAATACTACATTCTCTCGATCCCACCTCTCTCAATCAATGGGAAATCTCACCCTTTTTCCGTTTGATTCCAAATCTTAGCAAACTTTTGAAATTTGGAGGAAAAAAATATTGGAAAGGTAATCTTTTTGTGACAATTTATTTATTTTTCTTATAATCTTAATTGTTTTAGTCAAATATTGCTCAACAACCAAATGGATATACTCATCACGCCATGTTTTTAGCAGTCATTATCCCTTGATAGAGGCGTCATTCCTACTCCAATCACCACCTCTAACAATATTATTAATTATTAGTTTTTTCTATTCTATTAATAATTTAACTCTATAATAAATTAATAAAACATACTCATAAGTTTGATAATCATCAAAGTTGTGCTAATCATCTCTCGATCGTTACATTTTGTTGACCACTCATAAAACCAAAGTCTGAAGTAAATTATACTCAGCGGACTTGGATTAGGGGTTGAAATTTTTAGTCAAAATTGGATTTCTTGACAAACGTCATTAATTTCCAATAAATATGCATGAAAGGAGTGAAAAAAAAAATCGAGTAATTTGCTTATAAGACTGTCCAATCCAAATTCCTTGTCAACATATATGAGACTTTTGACTTGTTTTTAGATTCACGTTCACATTGGGATGCTTGTACAATCGTCTTTAATTTAAACAAATATATTAATTTAGATATTTTTTTCGAAGGGTAATTTGGTTATATTTAGGGTAATATTTGTCTTCTTTTTTAACAATTGAATAGTTATCGTAGCCACCAAACAATATCTAGCTATTAAAAACTATGAAATTTAAGGCTCGTCAACCACATAACATAATTCCAAACAATTCATTAATTAGATGTCACTTCATGGACCCTGATTAGTGAAAACTCTTATGTTTATATATCCTCGTCCTTTTATTAATTCAATGTGTGGTGTGGACATGTTATATTTATATATTCGTTTCACTTTTTGTGATTGGATTGTAATTTTATTTAAAATTTTTGAATTGGGAAACAAACACACTCAGTATCTCTATATTAAAGTGTGAAGTTTTATCTTAAAATTAATTGATAATGAGTAGAATAACTCAAAATTCTTATTTGTAAATCATTGTCTTTATATTCTTTTAGTTTGAGACTTTTAACGATCATGAATTGTGGTTAGAGAGCTAAAATTAATAAAATCTACATTTTATTTTTTTAAAAAAGTTTCTTTTAGGGGGCTAAATGTAAAAAAAATTGAAAATTTAGATAAAAAGTATAAAAGTTTAGGTTTAAAATTTAAAAAACTTATTTGGGGGACTATTTATCTCGTAAGCTACAATATAGTTTCGTTACTGCCCTTGATAGCTAATCAAAAGCATAACTAATCAAGTTGTCCATTTTCTTACGATTTTTCCGGGTGGCCTTGTATTTGGCATCTTGCCAATGCTGACATTTAAAATGAAAATATTCTTTAAAAATATATATATATATTTCATCTCATAGAACAAAATGATCCCATCTCAAAGGTGGAATTTTATTCCACAACAAGAACATGCCTAATCATGAATAGTATTCGAGAAATTTGCTTGGAACTAATCATGAATAGTATTCGAGAAATTTGCTCGGAACTCTTTCAATATTCCCTTTTAGAAATTTATATTTATTTTTTAAAAATAAGTGTTTAGATCCGATAAAAGAATTTAAACCTTTTAAAAGACACATAATAACGGTGGGTTTAAGGAAGAGAGAATGTGGCGCAATTCATGCACAATAAAATTGTCTTTTGAGTCTAAATTTCATGTTGCAGACAAATTTTCTATTTAATTGTAAAAGTGTAAAATAATGCATACGGACAAATCTGAAGAAAAATAATATTGTAGTAACATAATTAATATAGTAATCACAAAAAGAACAACATATAAATAGTAATACTATTTCTATATATTCTTAATGTAGGATTATTTCTAATACATGATTAAAATTCAACCACAAAAAGAACGGAATCAATATTATGATATAATTAGTATTTTAAACTTATTTGCTTAAATTTCTTGACCAAAATATAGTTAGAGTGCATTGAATTACTTGAATGAAGCTGATAAAGAGTATTAACTTATAATTCTCAAGAGAGGATCGGAACCACCAAACACCATTTATAAGTGATTTAAAATGCCAAATGTAAAAAAGATTCATAAATCACATACTTTCTTAGTAGCTAAACAAATAAATAGAACAAAACGGTTCTATCCCAATTAAAAGCTGCACTTTTAATGCAAAAAAAAAAAGAAGAAAAAGTGTACTTATGCATGAAAACCAAAACGCAAGCATTTAGATTTCTGTCGGTATTTTGTGTGATGATGGGTCAGGTACAGGTTGCCACTGAGAAAAAGAGCAAGACAATTTGGTTCATCATAATAGGGGCAAGCAATTGGACTTGCGTTTGGGGACCAGTAGTCATTTTCCTTGCTGCCAAACATCCTCATATTGCATCATCATAATATAATACCATCTAGGTTTTATATATCCCACACCGACACAATATTACCATTACCAATAGATGATGGTCCTGCAGATTCACATGAACTTCAATTCCATTTCGGTTTTGGTGTAAGAAATGTAGATATGAACTTCGGTCACTAATTTGTTTCCTTTTATACTGTCAAATTATGGACATATACTTTCGGTATTTTTAGTGTTTACAAAAATTACAGATTTTATTTTTATCTTATTTTGAAAATACCTATGCTTTAAATAAAAATATATGAAAAAGAGCAGTGTAATTAATAAATAAAATAAAAGTTATTACTTTGCAGTAGTTTTTTTATTTTTTTCGAACATTATAGTATTAGCAATAAAAAATATATAAATCACCTATTTTATGAATACATATTAGTTTGCCGACTCAATTTATAAAAGTTATGATTTTCTTTGAGAACTAAAGTGTATGTAGCTAAGTTTTTTCTTTACAGATGAGAAATCAAATTTTACACATTCACCATCAAATCCAATCTCCTTTTTGTGGATAGAGACTCATCACAGAGATTGGGGTCAGCTTCCAACTCAGATCCCGCTCAGTAATTTGTTAACAAAGCTTTTATAACAGCGATAGATAGTAAACATATTTGTGTTGTAGATTAGTTACCTGAGTTGTTAATCTTAACTGTAATTATGTAAAAATTCATTGAATCTAGACGAGTTTTGTGTATCTATAAATAGATTATTACAATTGAGTAGAGTTTATCAGAAATTTCCTTTTCTCTAAAAGTTTTCTTGGTATCAGAGCTTCCGCTAGAAATTTTCTTTCTTTTTCTCTCATTTTCTTGCATTTTCTCAGCAAGCAAACATGTCGACTACATATATTAGATGTGTAATTAGTCTAGCTTAGTTTGTTAGTTAGTTATGCTGAGTTGGCATCTTAGCTGGTTTGGTACAACTGTTCGTTAGTTGGTTATAACTGAATATTTCTGGTTGATCTTTTGTATATATCAGTTGCAATCCTCTTTGTATTTGTGATTAATTGATCAATCAATAAGATCATGTTCTTCCTTTTCTAGTTCTCTTCCTTTCTCGTTCTTGTTCTTATAATATGGTATCCGAGCACCATAGCTGCGCATATTAGGCTTTTCTATGATCATATTCTTCTTCGATTGGTTGTTTTTCCTGATCATGGCTTGCGGAGTTGGAGCTCAAGGTGGAGGTAATAATGGATGAAAAGGAAAAGGTGATAATGGCGGTGGATCTGTTCACAATCAATTTGCAAATTTGGAAATGTTGGATCGATCACCTAGTAAAGATTCGAGCAGTCCTTTATACTTGAGTAATGGATATCATCTAGGTTTGCATCTCGTTTCTAATCATCTTGTATGGAGCAATTATAATTCATGGAATCGTGCTATGACCATATGGCTTTGGTAGCTAAAAATAAGCTCTGTTTTGTGGATGGTTTTGTTATACGACCTATGATTGATGATCCGATTTATAGTATGTGGTCAAGATGTAATAGTATGGTAATGTCATGGATTCTTCACTCTGTATCAAAGGATATTGCGGAAAGTATTATGTATCTTGATAATGGATTTAAAATGTGGAATGATCTTTATGATAGATTTCATCAAGGGAATAGTCCTAGGGTGTTTCAGATAAAGAAATTACTCAATAGTCTTAATCAGGGATCTAGTGATGTGAGTAGATATTTCACAAGGCTTAAGACTCTCTAGGATGAGTTAAATGAGTTTAGGCCATTTCCTACTTGTACATGTGGTGGTATGATGGAATTAAAACAGTAAGACTATGTTCTCCAATTTCTAATGGGACTCAATGAATCATATTGCCAAGTTCATAATCAGATATTGATGAGGGATCCCTTACCACCGATTAACAAGGTTTTTTCTCTTATTGTTTAAGAGGAAAGACAAAGAAATTTAAGCTCTTTTGGCTTAACTCAACCTAGTTCTTCTGCATCTGGAGTTTCTTCCAACAGTTACAATAGTTATAAAGGAAGAAAAGATAAGCCTTACTGCACACATTGTGGGATGCTTGGGCATACAGTAGAGAAGTGTTGCAAAATACATGGCTATCCACCTGGTTTCAAGCCAAAGGCAAAATTTTCTGAGCAATCTAAAGGCCAACAGAGTCAATATAAGCATGTTGTCAATCAAGCTGGTTTACATATCAAGCAAGTTGAATAGACTACATCCAATGAAGGTTCAGCTTTAACAGCCAATCAATGTCAGCTGTTGATTTCTTTCCTCAGTAATCAATTGCAATATCTTCTACACAAGAAACACAGGACCAGTCTCCTATGGTGTCAAACTTTATTGGTATAGATTGTTTGATCTCTGCACGTACTTGGATTCTTGACACGGGAGCCACACACCTTGTTTTTCATGATTCAAGTTGTTTTGAGTCATTTGATACTAGTTTTTAGGCTCACATGTTACTCTTCCTACTGGTCAACAAGGTACTATTGTTCACATAAGCAGTGTTTGATTCTCTTCACACATAACACTTAAAAGGGTGCTATATGTGCCACAGTTTTGTTATAATATGATATCAGTTAGCGTTCTTGTCTAGGATGTTAGAAACCAATAGAACTTGGTCTATGGTTCAATTACCAACAGGACATCATTCTATTAGCAGCTAATGGGTTATAAGGTAAATTCAAAGCTGATGGCACAATGGAAAATACAAGGTCATACTTGTAACTAAGGGCTACACTCAACAAAAAGGGGTGGATTTTTTTTTTTGATACTTTTGCCCATGTGGCGAAATTAGTGTCTTTTAAGTTGTTGGCTTTCGCATCTATTAAAGGCTAGTCCTTATATTAGCTTGATGTCAATAATGTTTTCCTGCATTCCGACTTAACATAGGAGGTTTATATGATTATACCTTAAGGGTATCGTCCTAAGGGGGAAGATTTGCCTAAGAATTCAGTTTGTAGATTACACGAGTCTTTGTATGTCTTGAAACAAGCTTCACGACAATAGTATACCAAGTTTAACAGTGCCTTGATAGAAGAAAACTTTCAGCAATCTGCAACAGACTACTCATTCTTCATAAGAGAGCTGGTTCAAGTTTCATAGCCTTATTGGTTTATGTTGATGATATCATCATAGCTAGTAATGATGATTTAGCAGTAACAAGGTTGAAGAAGACTTAAGATTCCAAGTTTAATCTCAAAGACTTGGGGTTCTTTAAGGTTCTTTTTGGGGTTGGAAATAGCAAGATCATCTAAAGGGATTACTATTTCTCAAAGGCCTTATTCTTTGCAAATTATACAAGACATGGGATATCTTGGTTGCAAGTTAACAAGTACACCTATGAAAGTTAATTTGAAGCTTAGTAAGGACAATGGAGATCTTCTTGAAGATACTACTGTGTACAGAAGGATGATAGGAAAATTGTTCTACTTGACTATCACTAGGCCTAATTTGTCTTACTTAGTGACTAGGTTGAGTCAGTTTTTGGTTGAGCCAAGAAAACCTCATCTAATAATAGCTCAACATGTATTACAATATCTCAATGGTAGTCTAGGACATGGCCTTTTCCTTCCTTCTGGTTTAGAAGTTCAATTGAAGGTCTTTGCCAAAGCTAACTAATTACCTAAAGCTCATGATGTTCAACTTAAAGTCTTTTTCTGATGCTGACTAGGTAGCATGTCCTTACATCAGATCATTTGTTTCTAGTTTTTATTTTTTCCTAGGTGAATCCTTAATATCATGAAAGTCCAAGAAGCAAGCTACTGTCTCAATATATTCAACTGAGGCTAAGTATCGGTCAATGACAAATGAAACATGTGAATTGACCTGGTTACTTTCATTACTTAAAGAGTTTGGAATCATTCATACAAAGCCAGATCTGCTTTATTGTGATAGTAAGGCTGCACTTCATATAGCAGCTAATCTTGCGTTCCATGAGTGAACCAAATACATTGAGATTGACCGCTACTTAGTTCGAGAAAAGATGCAAGTTGGAATTTTGAAAACTCCTCATGTTTCTTCAACGAATCAATTAGCTGATATTTTCACAAAGGCTTTGCATCCTTCACCATTCAAGGAATTATTGGGTAAGATGGGACTAGTTAACATCTATAGTCCATCTTGAGGGGGAGTATTAGATGTGTAATTAGTCTAGCTTAGTTTGTTAGTTGGTTATAAATGGATATTTCTTGTTGATCTTTTGTATATTCCAGTTGTGATCTTCTTTGTATGTGTGATTGATTAATTAATAAGATCGTGTTCTTTATTCTCTAGTTCTCTTCCTTTCTCGTTCTTGTAATCATATTTGCTTATTCTTCTTCATCTTCTTTGAATGAAGTTTCTTGAGCTTCAACAATGGTGATGACTTCAAGATTGCACTTCATGAATCACACACTAACTGTGAAGCTAGATTGAATAAATTATGTATTCTTTGGAGGTCACAGATGGATAACATGATATTTGTGAATGGATTTTAGGATTTATTGAAGGATCTTCAACTTGTCCAGAGAAAATCGATATAGCGGCTGGAAATCTCAATCCAGATTTTGTTGCTTGGCAAAGGCAAGATTAGATGATCCCAAGTTGGACCTATTATTCTCTCACACAAGAAATTATGGCTCAGATCATTGGCCATTCTACTTCTCACTCTGCTTGGATTGCACTCGAGAAGATCTTCTCATCGTCCTCGCGAACTAGAATTATACAATTGTATACAATTGAGACTACAACTGCAGAAAACGAAGAAAAATTCAATGTCTATGATTGAGCACATCATGAAGCTCAAAAGCTTCTCAGATAGTCTAGTTGCCATTGGAGAATTTGTCTTTTTAATAGGATCAGATTATGAATCTCCTTGGCTGTCTTGGGTACTAATTACAACGATGTTGTAACATCAATCAATGTTACAGATGATAAGATCTCTTTGGAAGTTGTTCATAATATGCTTTTGTGTTTTGAGCATCGTCTTGAACATCAAAATTCTCTTGATAACCAATATTGCACAGAAAAAGTGTGCAAAAGGGAATAATTTATCCAAGAATGGTCAGGGTTTTTAGAAGCCTCAAGGCCAGAACACAATTCAAGGAAGCAATCAAGGGAACTATGGATGAGGTTGTGGTTGTGGTGGCCAAGGTGGCAGAGGTGTTAACAATATCAATAAGCCTCAAATTCAACTATGATGCAAGTTTGGACACACTATCCAAAACTGTTATCACAGATTTGACATCTAGTTCCAACCTCAAAACACAGCCAATCAAAGCTGCAGCGACATGGGTTTTTAACAACTTAATTAACCCTCTTAAGTATGGTTTGAGATTAAAATTTCAAGGATTTTTTTTTCCTTTTTAAAACATAAACATTCTAGAAAGATTGTCATTTGAAAAGAATGGAACACTCGAAAACTTAGCTGCTTTGCAAACAAAGTAGTCCACGGATTTTGTTTAAAACTCATACCTTGGTTAGATTGTCAAAAATTAGTACACATCTAAAACATATTTTCCTTATTGGAAATCAAGATTTAAAATGTTGTCCTATGACAAATCATAATTCCTGAAAACTGACAGTTATAAAGATAAAACAAATAAAAGATTTTAGAAAATAGTTGCAAGTAAATCATAGTTTACTAGACTAATAATTAAAAAGAAACCTCCAGAAAGAATATTTACATGTCAAATTCATAATAAGAAAGTACGACACAAAACATATATTAAAACAGTTCATAAAAGGTAGACAACTCTTGTGACATGTGCAGAATGTGTGTGCATGGTCGAGTTATCCATTCTCACCTCCCATAAGCCAACTACATGTACATCCCATTCATATATCATAGATATGTTTAACTGTGGTACTTACAACACGAACGTAAGTCGTGAGCCAAAGCCCAACAAGTACATACATATCTCCTAAAATTGGCACAATACATTCAATAAGCACATACATACATAACAATGATGATAATGTCATGATTCATGGATACAAAGCTTATTGAATGTAGACTTCTATACATTTTAATTACTGTAGGCGGGATCTTTTTGTGTATGTACCTAGTGCACTGCCATCAGAGGGTGCCGGGGGAGCTACTCAGGTCCAACACTAGTCCTCCAGCCGAAAACATTCCACAATAGTCCTCTAAC